>JAPDOI010000581.1:0-87500 GCA_029168955.1 Aplectana chamaeleonis
ATTTAGTAGGACTTCAGAAGACGTGATCGGGGTGCCGTGGGAATTCAGTAGGGCTTCAGAAGACGTGATCGGGGTGACGTGGGAATTCATTAGGGCATCAGAAGATGTGATCGGGGTGCCGTGGGAATTCAGTAGGGCATCAGAAGATGTGATCGGGGTGCCGTGGGAATTCAGTAGGGCTTTAGAAGACGTGATCAGGATGCCATGGGAATTCAGTAGGGCTTCAGAAGTCGTGATCGGGGTGACGTGGGAATTTAGTAGGACTTCAGAAGACGTGATCGGGGTGACGTGGGAACTCAGTAGGACTTCAGAAGACGTGATCGGGGTGACGTGGGAATTCAGTAGGACTTCAGAAGACGTGATCGGGGTGACGTGGGAATTCAGTAGGGCTTCAGAAGACGTGATCGGGGTGACGTGGGAATTTAGTAGGACTTCAGAAGACGTGATCGGGGTGCCGTGGGAATTCAGTAGGGCTTTAGAAGACGTGATCAGGATGCCATGGGAATTCAGTAGGGCTTCAGAAGTCGTGATCGGGGTGACGTGGGAATTTAGTAGGACTTCAGAATACGTGATCGGGGTGCCGTGGGAATTCAGTAGGACTTCAGAAGACGTGATCGGGGTGCCGTGGGAATTCAGGAGGGCTTCAGAAGACGTGATCGGGGTGACGTGGGAATTTAGTAGGACTTCAGAAGACGTGATCGGGGTGCCGTGGGAATTCAGTAGGGCTTCAGAAGACGTGATCGGGGTGCCGTGGGAATTCAGTAGGGCTTCAGAAGACGTGATCGGGGTGCCGTGGGAATTCAGTAGGACTTCAGAAGACGTGATGGGGGTGCCGTGGGAATTCAGTAGCGCATCAGAAGGCGTGATCGGGGTGACGTGGGAATTCATTAGGGCATCAGAAGATGTGATCGGGGTGCCGTGGGAATTCAGTAGGGCATCAGAAGATGTGATCGGGGTGCCGTGGGAATTCAGTAGGGCTTCAGAAGACGTGATCGGGGTGACGTGGGAACTCAGTAGGGCTTCAGAAGACGTGATCGGGGTGACGTGGGAATTCAGTAGGACTTCAGAAGACGTGATCGGGGTGCCATGGGAATTCAGTAGGGCTTCAGAAGGCGTGATCGGGGTGACGTGGGAATTCATTAGGGCATCAGAAGATGTGATCGGGGTGCCATGGTAATTCAGTAGGGCTTCAGAAGGCGTGATCGGGGTGACGTAGAAAATTAGTAGGGCTTCAGAAGACGTGATCGGGGTGACGTGGGAACTCAGTAGGACTTCAGAAGACGTGATCGGGGTGCCGTGGGAATTCAGTAGGGCTTCAGAAGGCGTGATCGGGGTGACGTAGAAATTTAGTAGGGCTTCAGAAGACGTGATCGGGGTGACGTGGGAATTCAGTAGGGCATCAGAAGATGTGATCGGGGTGCCGTGGGAATTCAGTAGGGCTTCAGAAGACGTGATCGGGGTGACGTGGGAATTTAGTAGGACTTCAGAAGACGTGATCGGGGTGCCGTGGGAATTCAGTAGGGCTTCAGAAGACGTGATCGGGGTGACGTGGGAATTCAGTAGGGCTTCAGAAGACGTGATCGGGGTGCCGTGGGAATTCAGTAGGGCTTCAGAAGACGTGATCGGGGTGACGTGGGAACTCAGTAGGACTTCAGAAGACGTGATCGGGGTGACGTGGGAATTCAGTAGGACTTCAGAAGACGTGATCGGGGTGACGTGGGAATTCAGTAGGACTTCAGAAGACGTGATCGGGGTGCCGTGGGAATTCAGTAGGGCTTCAGAAGACGTCATCGGGGTGACGTGGGAATTCAGTAGGGCTTCAGAAGACGTGATCGGGGTGCCGAGGGAATTCAGTAGGGCTTCAGAAGACGTGATCGGGGTGACGTGGGAATTCAGTAGGACTTCAGAAGACGTCATCGGGGTGACGTGGGAATTCAGTAGGGCTTCAGAAGACTTGATCGGGGTGACGTGGGAATTCAGTAGGGCTTCAGAAGACGTGATCGGGGTGACGTGGGAATTTAGTGGGACTTCAGAAGACGTGATGGGGGTGCCGCGGGAATTCAGTAGGGCTTCAGAAGACGTGATCGAGGTGACGTGGTAATTCAGTAGGGCTTCAGAAGACGTGATCGGGGGGACGTGTGAATTCAGTAGGGCATCAGAAGATGTGATCGGGGTGCCGTGGGAATTTAGCAGGGCTTCAGAAGACGTGATCGGGGTGCCGTGGGAATTCAGTAGGGCTTCAGAAGACGTGATCGGGGTGACGTAGAAATTTAGTAGGGCTTCAGAAGACGTGATCGGGGTGACGTGGGAACTCAGTAGGACTTCAGAAGGCGTGATCGGGGTGACGTGGGAATTCAGTAGGGCATCAGAAGATGTGATCGGGGTGCCGTGGGAATTCAGTAGTGCTTCAGAAGACGTGATCGGGGTGCCGTGAGAATTCAGTAGGGCTTCAGAAGACGTGAAGGGGGTGCCGTGGGAATTCAGTAGCGCATCAGAAGGCGTGATCGGGGTGCCGTGGGAATTCAGTAGGGCATCAGAAGGTATGATCGGGGTGACGTGATAATTCAGTAGGACTTCAGAAGACGTGATCGGGGTGCCGTGGGAATTCAGTAGGGCATCAGAAGGCGTGATCGGGGTGACGTGGGAATTCATTAGGGCATCAGAAGATGTGATCGGGGTGCCGTGGGAATTCAGTAGGGCTTCAGAAGACGTGATCGGGGTGCCGTGGGAATTCAGTAGGGCTTCAGAAGACGTGATCGGGGTGCCGTGGGAATTCAGTAGGGCATCAGAAGATGTGATCGGGGTGCCGTGGGAATTCAGTAGGGCTTCAGAAGACGTGATCGGGGTGCCGTGGGAATTCAGTAGGGCTTCAGAAGACGTGATCGGGGTGCCGTGGGAATTCAGTAGGGCTTTAGAAGACGTGATCGGGGTGACGTTGGAATTCAGTAGGACTTCAGAAGACGTGATCGGGGTGACGTGGGAATTCAGGAGGGCTTCAGAAGACGTGATCGGTGTGACGTGGGAATTTAGTAGGACTTCAGAAGACGTGATCGGGGTGCCGTGGGAATTCAGTAGGGCTTCAGAAGACGTGATCGGGGTGCCGTGAGAATTCAGTAGGGCTTCAGAAGACGTGATCGGGGTGACGTGATAATTCAGTAGGACTTCAGAAGACGTGATCGTGGTGCCGTGGGAATTCAGTAGGGCATCAGAAGATGTGATCGGGGTGCCGTGGGAATTCAGTAGGGCTTCAGAAGACGTGATCGGGGTGCCGTGGGAATTCAGTAGGGCTTCAGAAGACGTGATCGGGGTGACGTGATAATTCAGTAGGACTTCAGAAGACGTGATCGGGGTGCCGTGGGAATTCAGTAGGGCATCAGAAGATGTGATCGGGGTGCCGTGGGAATTCAGTAGGGCATCAGAAGATGTGATCGGGGTGCCGTGGGAATTCAGTAGGGCTTCAGAAGACGTGATCGGGGTGCCGTGGGAATTCAGTAGGACTTCAGAAGACGTGATCGGGGTGCCGTGGGAATTCAGTAGGGCTTCAGAAGACGTGATCGGGGTGCCGTGGGAATTCAGTAGGGCTTCAGAAGACGTGATCGGGGTGCCGTGGGAATTCAGTAGGACTTCAGAAGACGTGATCGGGGTGCCGTGGGAATTCAGTAGGACTTCAGAAGACGTGATGGGGGTGCCGTGGGAATTCAGTAGCGCATCAGAAGGCGTGATCGGGGTGACGTGGGAATTCATTAGGGCATCAGAAGATGTGATCGGGGTGCCGTGGGAATTCAGTAGGACTTCAGAAGACGTGATCGGGGTGCCGTGGGAATTCAGGAGGGCTTCAGAAGACGTGATCGGGGTGACGTGGGAATTTAGTAGGACTTCAGAAGACGTGATCGGGGTGCCGTGGGAATTCAGTAGGGCTTCAGAAGACGTGATCGGGGTGACGTGGGAATTTAGTAGGGCTTCAGAAGACGTGATCGGGGTGACGTGGGAATTTAGTAGGACTTCAGAAGACGTGATGGGGGTGCCCAGGGAGTTCAGTAGCGCATCAGAAGGCGTGATCGGGGTGCCGTGGGAATTCAGTAGGGCTTTAGAAGACGTGATCAGGATGCCATGGGAATTCAGTAGGGCTTCAGAAGTCGTGATCGGGGTGACGTGGGAATTCATTAGGGCATCAGAAGATGTGATCGGGGTGCCGTGGGAATTCAGTAGGGCATCAGAAGATGTGATCGGGGTGCCGTGGGAATTCAGTAGGGCTTCAGAAGGCGTGATCGGGGTGACGTAGAAATTCAGTAGGGCTTCAGAAGACGTGATCGGGGTGACGTGGGAACTCAGTAGGACTTCAGAAGACGTGATCGGGGTGACGAGGGAACTGAGTAGGACTTCAGAAGACGTGATCGGGGTGCCATGGGAATTCAGAGGGCTGCAGAAGGCGTGATCGGGGTGACGTAGAAATTTAGTAGGGCTTCAGAAGACGTGATCGGGGTGACGTGGGAACTCAGTAGGACTTCAGAAGGCGTGATCGGGGTGACGTGGGAATTCATTAGGGCATCAGAAGATGTGATCGGGGTGCCGTGGGAAATCAGTAGGACTTCAGAAGACGTGATCGGGGTGCCGTGGGAATTCAGTAGGGCTTCAGAAGTCGTGAACGGGGTGACGTGGGAATTTGGTAGGACTTCAGAAGACGTGATGGGGTGCCGTGGGAATTCAGTAGCGCATCAGAAGGCGTGATCGGGGTGACGTGGGAATTCATTAGGGCATCAGAAGATGTGATCGGGGTGCCGTGGGAATTCAGTAGGGCATCAGAAGATGTGAGCGGGGTGCCGTGGGAACTTAGCAGGGCTTCAGAAGACGTGATCGGGGTGCCGTGGGAATTCAGTAGGGCTTCAGAAGACGTGATCGGGGTGACGTGGGAATTTAGTAGGACTTCAGGAGACGTGATGGGGGTGCCGTGGGAATTCAGTAGGGCTTCAGAAGACGTGATCGGGGTGACGTGGGAATTCAGTAGGGCATCAGAAGATGTGATCGGGGTGCCGTGGGAATTCAGTAGGGCTTCAGAAGACGTGATCGGGGTGACGTGGGAATTCAGTAGGACTTCAGAAGACGTGATCGGGGTGACGTGGGAATTTAGTAGGACTTCAGAAGACGTGATGGGGGTGCCGTGGGAATTCAGTAGCGCATCAGAAGGCGTGATCGGGGTGACGTGGGAATTCATTAGGGCATCAGAAGATGTGATCGGGGTGCCGTGGGAATTCAGTAGGGCATCAGAAGATGTGATCGGGGTGCCGTGGGAATTCAGTAGGGCTTCAGAAGACGTGATCGGGGTGCCGTGGGAATTCAGTAGGGCTTCAGAAGACGTGATCGGGGTGCCGTGGGAATTCAGTAGGGCTTCAGAAGACGTGATCGGGGTGACGTGGGAATTTAGTAGGACTTCAGAAGACGTGATCGGGGTGACGTGGGAATTTAGTAGGACTTCAGAAGACGTGATCGGGGTGCCGTGGGAATTCAGTAGGGCTTCAGAAGACGTGATCGGGGTGCCGTGGGAATTCAGTAGGGCTTCAGAAGACGTGATCGGGGTGACGTGGGAATTTAGTAGGACTTCAGAAGACGTGATCGGGGTGCCGTGGGAATTCAGTAGGGCTTCAGAAGACGTGATCGGGGTGACGTGGGAATTCAGTAGGGCATCAGAAGATGTGATCGGGGTGCCGTGGGAATTCAGTAGGGCATCAGAAGATGTGATCGGGGTGCCGTGGGAATTCAGTAGGGCTTCAGAAGACGTGATCGGGGTGCCGTGGGAATTCAGTAGGACTTCAGAAGACGTGATCGGGGTGACGTGGGAATTCAGTAGTGCTTCAGAAGACGTGATCGTGGTGACGTGGGAATTCAGTAGGACTTCAGAAGACGTGATCGGGGTGCCGTGGGAATTCAGTAGGGCTTCAGAAGTCGTGATCGGGGTGACGTGGGAATTCAGGAGGGCTTCAGAAGACGTGATCGGGGTGCCGTGGGAATTCAGTAGGACTTCAGAAGACGTGATCGGGGTGCCGTGGGAATTCAGGAGGGCTTCAGAAGACGTGATCGGGGTGACGTGGGAATTTAGTAGGACTTCAGAAGACGTGATCGGGGTGCCGTGGGAATTCAGTAGGGCTTCAGAAGACGTGATCGGGGTGACGTGGGAATTCAGTAGGGCTTTAGAAGACGTGATCGGGGTGCCGTGAGAATTCAGTAGGGCTTCAGAAGACGTGATCGGGGTGACGTGATAATTCAGTAGGACTTCAGAAGACGTGATCGGGGTGCCGTGGGAATTCAGTAGGGCTTTAGAAGACGTGATCGGGGTGCCGTGAGAATTCAGTAGGGCATCAGAAGATGTGATCGGGGTGCCGTGGGAATTCAGTAGGGCTTCAGAAGACGTGATCGGGGTGCCGTGGGAATTCAGTAGGGCTTCAGAAGACGTAATCGGGGTGCCGCGGGAATTCAGTAGGGCTTCAGAAGACGTGATCGGGGTGACGTGGGAATTTAGTAGGACTTCAGAAGATGTGATCGGGGTGACGTGGGAATTCATTAGGGCATCAGAAGATGTGATCGGGGTGCCGTGGGAATTCAGTAGGGCATCAGAAGATGTGATCGGGGTGCCGTGGGAATTCAGTAGGGCTTTAGAAGACGTGATCAGGATGCCATGGGAATTCAGTAGGGCTTCAGAAGTCGTGATCGGGGTGCCGTGGGAATTCAGTAGGGCTTTAGAAGACGTGATCAGGATGCCATGGGAATTCAGTAGGGCTTCAGAAGTCGTGATCGGGGTGACGTGGGAATTTAGTAGGACTTCAGAATACGTGATCGGGGTGCCGTGGGAATTCAGTAGGACTTCAGAAGACGTGATCGGGGTGCCGTGGGAATTCAGTAGGACTTCAGAAGACGTGATCGGGGTGCCGTGGGAATTCAGTAGGGCATCAGAAGATGTGATCGGGGTGCCGTGGGAATTCAGTAGGGCTTCAGAAGACGTGATCGGGGTGCCGTGGGAATTCAGTAGGGCTTCAGAAGACGTGATCGGGGTGACGTGGGAATTTAGTAGGACTTCAGAAGACGTGATCGGGGTGACGTGGAAATTTAGTAGGGCTTCAGAAGACGTGATCGGGGTGCCGTGGGAATTCAGTAGGGCTTCAGAAGACGTAATCGGGGTGCCGCGGGAATTCAGTAGGGCTTCAGAAGACGTGATCGGGGTGACGTGGGAATTTAGTAGGACTTCAGAAGATGTGATCGGGGTGACGTGGGAATTCATTAGGGCATCAGAAGATGTGATCGGGGTGCCGTGGGAATTCAGTAGGGCTTCAGAAGACGTGATCGGGGTGCCGTGGGAATTCAGTAGGGCTTCAGAAGACGTGATCGGGGTGACGTGGAAATTTAGTAGGACTTCAGAAGACGTGATCGGGGTAACGTTGGAATTTAGTAGCACTTCAGAAGACGTGATCGGGGTGACGTGGGAATTCAGTAGGACTTCAGAAGACGTGATCGGGGTGCCGTGGGAATTCAGTAGGGCATCAGAAGATGTGATCGGGGTGCCGTGGGAATTCAGTAGGGCTTCAGAAGACGTGATCGGGGTGCCGTGGGAATTCAGTAGGGCTTCAGAAGACGTGATCGGGGTGACGTGGAAATTCAGTGGGACTTCAGAAGACGTGATCGGGGTGCCGTGGGAATTCAGTAGGGCATCAGAAGGCGTGATAGGGGTGCCGTGGGAATTTAGTAGGGCATCAGAAGATGTGATCGGGGTGCCGTGGGAATTCAGCAGGGCTTCAGAAGACGTGATCGGGGTGCCGTGGGAATTCAGTAGCGCATCAGAAGACGTGGTCGGGGTGACGTGGAAATTCAGTAGGGCTTCAGAAGACGTGATCGGGGTGCCGTGGGAATTCAGTAGGGCTTCAGAAGACGTGATCGGGGTGCCGTGGGAATTCAGTAGGGCTTCAGAAGGCATGATCGGGGTGACGTAGAAATTCAGTAGGGCTTCAGAAGGCGTGATAGGGGTGCCGTGGGAATTTAGTAGGGCTTCAGAAGACGTGATCGGGGTGCCGTGGGAATTCAGTAGGGCTTCAGAAGACGTGATGGGGGTGCCGTGGGAATTCAGTAGGGCTTCAGAAGACGTGATCGGGGTGCCGTGGGAATTCAGTAGGGCTTCAGAAGACGTGATCGGGGTGCCGTGGGAATTCAGTAGGGCTTCAGAAGACGTGATCGGGGTGACGTGGGAATTTAGTAGGACTTCAGAAGACGTGATCGGGGTGCCGTGGGAATTCAGTAGGACTTCAGAAGACGTGATCGGGGTGCCGTGGGAATTCAGTAGGGCTTCAGAAGACGTGATCGGGGTGCCGTGGGAATTCAGTAGGGCTTCAGAAGACGTGATCGGGGTGCCGTGGGAATTCAGTAGGGCTTCAGAAGACGTGATCGGGGTGCCGTGGGAATTCAGTAGGGCTTCAGAAGACGTGATCGGGGTGCCGTGGGAATTCAGTAGGGCTTCAGAAGACGTGATCGGGGTGCCGTGAGAATTCAGTAGGGCTTCAGAAGACGTGATCGGGGTGACGTGGGAATTCAGTAGGGCTTCAGAAGACGTGACCGGGGTGCCGTGGGAATTCAGTAGGGCATCAGAAGATGTGATCGGGGTGCCGTGGGAATTCAGTAGGGCTTCAGAAGACGTGATCGGGGTGCCGTGGGAATTCAGTAGGGCTTCAGAAGACGTGATCGGGGTGACGTAGAAATTCAGTAGGGCTTCAGAAGACGTGATCGTGGTGACGTGGGAATTCAGTAGCGCATCAGAAGGCGTGATCGGGGTGACGTGGGAATTCATTAGGGCATCAGAAGATGTGATCGGGGTGCCGTGGGAATTCAGTAGGGCATCAGAAGATGTGATCGGGGTGCCGTGGGAATTCAGTAGGGCTTCAGAAGACGTGATCGGGGTGACGTGATAATTCAGTAGGACTTCAGAAGACGTGATCGGGGTGCCGTGGGAATTCAGTAGGGCATCAGAAGGTATGATCGGGGTGACGTGATAATTCAGTAGGACTTCAGAAGACGTGATCGGGGTGCCGTGGGAATTCAGTAGGGCTTCAGAAGACGTGATCGGGGTGACGTGGGAATTTAGTAGGACTTCAGAAGACGTGATCGGGGTGCCGTGGGAATTCAGTAGGGCTTCAGAAGACGTGATCGGGGTGCCGTGGGAATTCAGTAGGACTTCAGAAGACGTGATCGGGGTGCCGTGGGAATTCAGTAGGGCATCAGAAGACGTGATCGGGGTGCCGTGGGAATTCAGTAGGACTTCAGAAGACGTGATCGGGGTGCCGTGGGAATTCAGTAGGGCATCAGAAGGTATGATCGGGGTGCCGTGGGAATTCAGTAGGGCTTTAGAAGACGTGATCGGGGTGACGTTGGAATTCAGTAGGACTTCAGAAGACGTGATCGGGGTGACGTGGGAATTCAGGAGGGCTTCAGAAGACGTGATCGGGGTGCCGTGGGAATTCAGTAGGGCTTCAGAAGACGTGATCGGGGTGCCGTGGGAATTCAGTAGGGCTTCAGAAGACGTGATCGGGGTGCCGTGGGAATTCAGTAGGGCTTCAGAAGACGTGATCGGGGTGCCGTGAGAATTCAGTAGGGCTTCAGAAGACGTGATCGGGGTGACGTGATAATTCAGTAGGACTTCAGAAGACGTGATCGTGGTGCCGTGGGAATTCAGTAGGGCATCAGAAGATGTGATCGGGGTGCCGTGGGAATTCAGTAGGGCTTCAGAAGACGTGATCGGGGTGCCGTGGGAATTCAGTAGGGCTTCAGAAGACGTGATCGGGGTGACGTTGGAATTTAGTAGGACTTCAGAAGACGTGATCGGGGTGCCGTGGGAATTCAGTATGGCTTCAGAAGACGTGATCGGGGTGCCGTGGGAATTCAGTAGCGCATCAGAAGGCGTGATCGGGGTGCCGTGGGAATTCAGTAGGGCATCAGAAGATGTGATCGGGGTGCCGTGGGAATTCAGTAGGGCTTCAGAAGACGTGATCGGGGTGCCGTGGGAATTCAGTAGGGCTTCAGAAGACGTGATCGGGGTGACGTGGAAATTTAGTAGGGCTTCAGAAGACGTGATCGGGGTGACGTGGGAATTCAGTAGGACTTCAGAAGACGTGATCGGGGTGACGTGGGAATTCAGTAGGACTTCAGAAGACGTGATCGGGGTGCCGTGGGAATTCAGTAGGGCTTCAGAAGACGTGATCGGGGTGACGTGGGAATTCAGTAGGACTTCAGAAGACGTGATCGGGGTGACGTGGGAATTCAGTAGGACTTCAGAAGACGTGATCGGGGTGACGTGGGAACTCAGTAGGGCTTCAGAAGACGTGATCGGGGTGACGTGGGAACTCAGTAGGGCTTCAGAAGACGTGATCGGGGTGACGTGGGAATTCAGTAGGGCTTCAGAAGACGTGATCGGGGTGCCATGGGAATTCAGTAGGGCTTCAGAAGGCGTGATCGGGGTGACGTGGAAACTCAGTAGGGCTTCAGAAGACGTGATCGGGGTGACGTGGGAATTCAGTAGGGCTTCAGAAGACGTGATCGGGGTGCCATGGGAATTCAGTAGGGCTTCAGAAGGCGTGATCGGGGTGACGTAGAAAATTAGTAGGGCTTCAGAAGACGTGATCGGGGTGCCGTGGGAATTCAGTAGGGCATCAGAAGACGTGATCGGGGTGACGTGGGAATTCAGTAGGACTTCAGAAGACGTGATCGGGGTGCCGTGAAAACTTAGTAGGGCTTCAGAAGACGTCATCGGGGTGCCGTGGGAATTCAGTAGGGCTTCAGAAGACGTGATTGGGGTGCCGTGGAATTCAGGAGGGCTTCAGAAGACGTGATCGGGGTGACGAGGGATTTCAGTAGGACTTCAGAAGACGTGATCGGGGTGACGTGGGAATTCAGTAGGGCTTCCAAAGACGTGATCGGGGTGACGTGGGAATTCAGAAGCGCATCAGAAGACGTGATCGGGGTGCCGTGGAATTCAGGAGGGCTTCAGAAGACGTGATCGGGGTGACGAGGGATTTCAGTAGGACTTCAGAAGACGTGACCGGGGTGACGTGGGAGCTCAGTAGGACTTCAGAAGACGTGATCGGGGTGACGTGGGAATTCAGTAGGACTTCAGAAGGCGTGATCGGGGTGACGTGGAAATTCAATAGGGCATCAGAAGATGTGATCGGGGTGCCGTGGGAATTCAGTAGGGCTTCAGAAGACGTGATCGGGGTGACGTAGAAATTCAGTAGGGCTTCAGAAGACGTGATCGGGGTGACGTGGGAACTCAGTAGGACTTCAGAAGGCGTGATCGGGGTGACGAGGGAATTCATTAGGGCATCAGAAGATGTGATCGGGGTGCCGTGGGAATTCAGTAGGGCTTCAGAAGACGTGATCGGGGTGCCGTGGGAATTCAGTAGGGCTTCAGAAGACGTGATCGGGGTGACGTGGGAATTTAGTAGGACTTCAGAAGACGTGATCGGGGTGCCGTGGGAATTCAGTAGGGCTTCAGAAGACGTGATCGGGGTGCCGTGGGAATTCAGTAGGGCTTCAGAAGACGTGATCGGGGTGCCGTGGGAATTCAGTAGGGCATCAGAAGATGTGATCGGGGTGCCGTGGGAATTCAGTAGGGCTTCAGAAGACGTGATCGGGGTGCCGTGGGAATTCAGTAGGGCTTCAGAAGACGTGATCGGGGTGACGTGGGAATTCAGTAGGGCTTCAGAAGACGTGATCGGGGTGCCGTGGAAATTTAGTAGGGCTTCAGAAGACGTGATCGGGGTGACGTGGGAATTTAGTAGCACTTCAGAAGGCGTGATCGGGGTGACGTGGAAATTTAGTAGGGCTTCAGGAGACGTGATCGGGGTGTCGTGAGAATTCAGTAGGGCTTCAGAAAACGTGATCGGGGTGCCGTGGGAATTCAGGAGAGCTTCAGAGGACGTGATCGGTGTGACGTGGAAACTCAATAGGGCTTCAGAAGACGTGATCGGGGTGACGTGGGAACTCAGTAGGACTTCAGAAGACGTGATCGGGGTGACGTGGGAATTCAGTAGGACTTCAGAAGACGTGATCGGGGTGCCGTGGGAATTCAGTAGGGCTTCAGAAGACGTGATCGGGGTGACGTGGGAACTCAGTAGGGCTTCAGAAGACGTGATCGGGGTGCCGTGGGAATTCAGTAGGGCTTCAGAAGACGTGATCGGGGTGACGTGGGAATTCAGTAGGGCTTCAGAAGACGTGATCGGGGTGCCATGGGAATTCAGTAGGGCTTCAGAAGGCGTGATCGGGGTGACGTAGAAATTTAGTAGGGCTTCAGAAGACGTGATCGGGGTGCCGTGGGAATTCAGTAGGACTTCAGAAGACGTGATCGGGGTGCCGTGGGAATTCAGTAGCGCATCAGAAGGCGTGATCGGGGTGACGTGGGAATTCATTAGGGCATCAGAAGATGTGATCGGGGTGCCGTGGGAATTCAGTAGGGCTTCAGAAGACGTGATCGGGGTGCTGTGGGAATTCAGTAGGACTTCAGAAGGCGTGATCGGGGTGACGTGGGAATTCAGTAGGACTTCAGAAGACGTGATCGGGGTGACGTGGGAATTCAGTAGGGCTTCAGAAGACGTGATCGGGGTGCCATGGGAATTCAGTAGGGCTTCAGAAGACGTGATCGGGGTGACGTGGGAATTCAGTAGGGCTTCAGAAGACGTGATCGGGGTGACGTGGGAACTCAGTAGGACTTCAAAAGACGTGATCGGGGTGACGTGATAATTCAGTAGGACTTCAGAAGACGTGATCGGGGTGCCGTGGGAATTCAGTAGGGCTTCAGAAGACGTGATCGGGGTGCCGTGAGAATTCAGTAGGGCTTCAGAAGACGTGATCGGGGTGACGTGGGAATTCAGTAGGGCTTCAGAAGACGTGATCGGGGTGACGTGGGAACTCAGTAGGACTTCAGAAGACGTGATCGTGGTGCCGTGGGAATTCAGTAGGGCATCAGAAGATGTGATCGGGGTGCCGTGGGAATTCAGTAGGGCTTCAGAAGACGTGATCGGGGTGACGTGATAATTCAGTAGGACTTCAGAAGACGTGATCGTGGTGCCGTGGGAATTCAGTAGGGCATCAGAAGATGTGATCGGGGTGCCGTGGGAATTCAGTAGGGCATCAGAAGATGTGATCGGGGTGCCGTGGGAATTCAGTAGGGCATCAGAAGATGTGATCGGGGTGCCGTGGGAATTCAGTAGGGCTTCAGAAGACGTGATCGGGGTGCCGTGGGAATTCAGTAGGGCTTCAGAAGACGTGATCGGGGTGACGTGGGAATTTAGTAGGACTTCAGAAGACGTGATCGGGGTGCCGTGGGAATTCAGTAGGGCATCAGAAGATGTGATCGGGGTGACGTGGGAATTCATTAGGGCATCAGAAGATGTGATCGGGGTGCCGTGGGAATTCAGTAGGGCATCAGAAGATGTGATCGGGGTGCCGTGGGAATTCAGTAGGGCTTCAGAAGACGTGATCGGGGTGCCGTGGGAATTCAGTAGGGCTTCAGAAGACGTGATCGGGGTGACGTGGGAATTCAGTAGGGCTTCAGAAGACGTGATCGGGGTGACGTGGGAATTCAGTAGGACTTCAGAAGACGTGATCGGGGTGACGTGGGAATTCAGTAGGACTTCAGAAGACGTGATCGGGGTGCCGTGGGAATTCAGTAGGGCATCAGAAGATGTGATCGGGGTGCCGTGGGAATTCAGTAGGGCTTCAGAAGACGTGATCGGGGTGCCGTGGGAATTCAGTAGGGCTTCAGAAGACGTGATCGGGGTGACGTGGGAATTCAGTAGGACTTCAGAAGACGTGATCGGGGTGACGTGGGAATTTAGTAGGACTTCAGAAGACGTGATCGGGGTGCCGTGGGAATTCAGTAGGGCTTCAGAAGACGTGATCGGGGTGACGTGGGAATTTAGTAGGGCTTCAGAAGACGTGATCGGGGTGCCGTGGGAATTCAGTAGGACATCAGAAGATGTGATCGGGGTGACGTGGGAATTCATTAGGGCATCAGAAGATGTGATCGGGGTGCCGTGGGAATTCAGTAGGGCATCAGAAGATGTGATCGGGGTGCCGTGGGAATCCAGTAGGGCTTCAGAAGACGTGATCGGGGTGCCGTGGGAATTCAGTAGGGCTTCAGAAGACGTGATCGGGGTGACGTGGGAATTCAGGAGGGCTTCAGAAGACGTGATCGGGGTGACGTGGGAATTTAGTAGGACTTCAGAAGACGTGATCGGGGTGCCGTGGGAATTCAGTAGGGCTTCAGAAGACGTGATCGGGGTGCCGTGGGAATTCAGTAGGGCTTCAGAAGACGTGATCGGGGTGAGGTGGGAATTCAGTAGGGCTTCAGATGACGTGATCGGGGTGACGTTGGAATTCAGTATCACTCCAGAAGGCGTGATCGGGGTGACGTGGAAATTCAGTAGGGCTTCAGAAGACGTGATCGGGGTGCCGTGGGAATTCAGTAGGGCTTCAGAAGACGTGATCGGGGTGACGTGGGAATTTAGTAGGACTTCAGAAGATGTGATCGGGGCGCCATGGGAATTCAGTAGCGCTTCAGAAGACGTGATCGGGGTGACGTGGAAATTCAGTAGGGCTTCAGAAGACGTGATCGGGGTGACGTGGGAATTTAGTAGGACTTCAGAAGATGTGATCGGGGTGACGTGGGAATTCAGTAGGGCATCAGAAGATGTGATCGGGGTGCCGTGGGAATTCAGTAGGGCTTCAGAAGACGTGATCGGGGTGCCGTGGGAATTCAGTAGGGCTTCAGAAGACGTGATCGGGGTGACGTGGGAATTCAGTAGGGCTTCAGAAGACGTGATCGGGGTGACGTGGGAATTTAGTAGGACTTCAGAAGACGTGATCGGGGTGCCGTGGGAATTCAGTAGGGCTTCAGAAGACGTGATCGGGGTGCCGTGGGAATTCAGTAGGGCTTCAGAAGACGTGATCGGGGTGACGTGGGAATTTAGTAGGACTTCAGAAGACGTGATGGGGGTGCCGTGGGAATTCAGTAGCGCATCAGAAGGCGTGATCGGGGTGACGTGGGAATTCATTAGGGCATCAGAAGATGTGATCGGGGTGCCGTGGGAATTCAGTAGGGCATCAGAAGATGTGATCGGGGTGCCGTGGGAATTCAGTAGGGCTTCAGAAGACGTGATCGGGGTGCCGTGGGAATTCAGTAGGGCTTCAGAAGACGTGATCGGGGTGACGTGGGAATTCAGTAGGACTTCAGAAGACGTGATGGGGGTGCCGTGGGAATTCAGTAGCGCATCAGAAGGCGTGATCGGGGTGACGTGGGAATTCATTAGGGCATCAGAAGATGTGATCGGGGTGCCGTGGGAATTCAGTAGGGCATCAGAAGATGTGATCGGGGTGCCGTGGGAATTCAGTAGGGCTTCAGAAGACGTGATCGGGGTGCCGTGGGAATTCAGTAGGGCTTCAGAAGACGTGATCGGGGTGACGTGGGAATTTAGTAGGGCTTCAGAAGACGTGATCGGGGTGACGTGGGAATTTAGTAGGACTTCAGAAGACGTGATCGGGGTGACGTGGGAATTCAGGAGGGCTTCAGAAGACGTGATCGGGGTGACGTGGGAATTTAGTAGGACTTCAGAAGACGTGATCGGGGTGCCGTGGGAATTCAGTAGGGCTTCAGAAGGCGTGATCGGGGTGACGTGGGAATTTAGTAGGGCTTCAGAAGATGTGATCGGGGTGCCGTGAGAATTCAGTAGGGCATCAGAAGACGTGATCGGGGTGACGTGGGAATTTAGTAGGACTTCAGAAGACGTGATCGGGGTGCCGTGGGAATTCAGTAGGGCTTCAGAAGACGTGATCGGGGTGCCGTGGAAATTCAGTAGGGCTTCAGAAGACGTGATCGGGGTGCCGTTGGAATTCAGTAGGACTTCAGAAGACGTGATCGGGGTGCCGTGGGAATTCAGTAGGGCTTCAGAAGACGTGATCGGGGTGACGTGGGAATTCAGTAGGGCATCAGAAGATGTGATCGGGGTGCCGTGGGAATTCAGGAGGGCTTCAGAAGACGTGATCGGGGTGCCGTGGGAATTCAGTAGGGCTTCAGAAGGCGTGATCGGGGTGACGTGGAAATTTAGTAGGGCTTCAAGAGATGTGATCGGGGTGACGTGGGAACTCAGTAGGGCTTCAGAAGACGTGATCGGGGTGCCGTGGGAAATCAGTAGGGCTTCAGAAGACGTGATCGGGGTGACGTGGGGATTCAGTAGGGCATCAGAAGATGTGATCGAGGTGCCGTGGGAATTCAGTAGGACTTCAGAAGACGTGATCGGGGTGACGTGGGAATTCAGTAGGGCTTCAGAAGACGTGATCGGGGTGCCGTGGGAATTCAGTAGGGCATCAGAAGATGTGATCGGGGTGCCGTGGGAATTCAGTAGGGCATCAGAAGATGTGATCGGGGTGCCGTGGGAATTCAGTAGGGCTTCAGAAGACGTGATCGGGGTGCCGTGGGAATTCAGTAGGGCTTCAGAAGACGTGATCGGGGTGACGTGGGAATTTAGTAGGGCTTCAGAAGACGTGATCGGGGTGACGTGGGGATTTAGTAGGACTTCAGAAGACGTGATGGGGGTGCCGTGGGAATTCAGTAGCGCATCAGAAGGCGTGATCGGGGTGACGTGGGAATTCAGAAGGACTTCAGAAGACGTGATCGGGGTGACGTGGAAATTCAGTAGAGCTTCAGAAGACGTGATCGGGGTGCCGTGGGAATTCAGTAGGGCTTCAGAAGACGTGATCGGGGTGACGTGGGAATTTAGTAGGGCTTCAGAAGACGTGATCGGGGTGCCGTGGGAATTCAGTAGGACATCAGAAGATGTGATCGGGATGACGTGGGGACTCAGTAGGACTTCAGAAGACGTGATCGGGGTGACGTGGGAATTCAGGAGGGCTTCAGAAGACGTGATCGGGGTGCCGTGGGAATTCAGTAGGGCTTCAGAAGACGTGATCGGGGTGCCGTGGGAATTCAGTAGGGCTTCAGAAGACGTGATCGGGGTGCCGTGAGAATTCAGTAGGGCTTCAGAAGACGTGATCGGGGTGACGTGATAATTCAGTAGGACTTCAGAAGACGTGATCGTGGTGCCGTGGGAATTCAGTAGGGCATCAGAAGACGTGATCGGGGTGACGTGGGAATTTAGTAGGACTTCAGAAGACGTGATCGGGGTGCCGTGGGAATTCAGTAGGGCTTCAGAAGACGTGATCGGGGTGCCGTGGGAATTCAGTAGGGCTTCAGAAGACGTGATCGGGGTGCCGTGGGAATTCAGTAGGGCTTCAGAAGACGTGATCGGGGTGACGTGGGAATTCAGTAGGGCTTCAGAAGACGTGATCGGGGTGACGTGGGAATTTAGTAGGACTTCAGAAGACGTGATCGGGGTGCCGTGGGAATTCAGTAGGGCTTCAGAAGACGTGATCGGGGTGCCGTGGGAATTCAGTAGGGCTTCAGAAGACGTGATCGGGGTGCCGTGGGAATTCAGTAGGGCTTCAGAAGACGTGATCGGGGTGCCGTGGGAATTCAGCAACGCATCAGAAGGCGTGATCGGGGTGACGTGGGAATTCATTAGAGCATCAGAAGATGTGATCGGGGTGCCGTGGGAATTCAGTAGGGCATCAGAAGATGTGATCGGGGTGCCGTGGGAATTCAGTAGGGCTTCAGAAGACGTGATCGGGGTGCCATGGTAATTCAGTAGGGCTTCAGCAGGCGTGATCGGGGTGACGTAGAAATTTGGTAGGGCTTCAGAAGACGTGATCGGGGTGACGTGGGAACTCAGTAGGACTTCAGAAGACGTCATCGGGGTGCCATGGGAATTCAGAGAGCTTCAGAAGGCGTGATCGGGGTGACGTAGAAATTTAGTAGGGCTTCAGAAGACGTGATGGGGGTGCCGTGGGAATTCAGTAGCGCATCAGAAGGCGTGATCGGGGTGACGTGGGAATTCATTAGGGCATCAGAAGATGTGATCGGGGTGCCGTGGGAATTCAGTAGGGCATCAGAAGACGTGATCGGGGTGCCGTGGGAATTCAGTAGGGCTTCAGAAGATGTGATCGGGGTGCCGTGGGAATTCAGTAGGGCTTCAGAAGACGTGATCGGGGTGCCGTGGGAATTCAGTAGGGCTTCAGAAGACGTGATCGGGGTGCCGTGGGAATTCAGTAGGGCTTCAGAAGACGTGATCGGGGTGACGTGGGAATTTAGTAGGGCTTCAGAAGACGTGATCGGGGTGCCGTGGGAATTCAGTAGGGCTTCAGAAGACGTGATCGGGGTGCCGTGGGAATTCAGTAGGGCTTCAGAAGACGTGATCGGGGTGACGTGGGAATTCAGTAGGGCATCAGAAGATGTGATCGGGGTGCCGTGGGAATTCAGTAGGGCATCAGAAGATGTGATCGGGGTGCCGTGGGAATTCAGTAGGGCTTCAGAAGACGTGATCGGGGTGCCGTGGGAATTCAGTAGGACTTCAGAAGACGTGATCGGGGTGCCGTGGGAATTCAGTAGGACTTCAGAAGACGTGATGGGGGTGCCGTGGGAATTCAGTAGCGCATCAGAAGGCGTGATCGGGGTGACGTGGGAATTCATTAGGGCATCAGAAGATGTGATCGGGGTGCCGTGGGAATTCAGTAGGGCATCAGAAGATGTGATCGGGGTGCCGTGGGAATTCAGTAGGGCTTCAGAAGACGTGATCGGGGTGCCGTGGGAATTCAGTAGGGCTTCAGAAGACGTGATCGGGGTGACGTGGGAATTCAGGAGGGCTTCAGAAGACGTGATCGGGGTGACGTGGGAATTTAGTAGGACTTCAGAAGACGTGATCGGGGTGCCGTGGGAATTCAGTAGGGCTTCAGAAGACGTAATCGGGGTGCCGCGGGAATTCAGTAGGGCTTCAGAAGACGTGATCGGGGTGACGTGGGAATTCATTAGGGCATCAGAAGATGTGATCGGGGTGCCGTGGGAATTCAGTAGGGCTTCAGAAGACGTGATCGGGGTGCCGTGGGAATTCAGTAGGGCTTCAGAAGACGTGATCGGGGTGACGTGGGAATTCAGTAGGGCTTCAGAAGACGTGATCGTGGTGACGTGGGAATTCAGTAGGACTTCAGAAGACGTGATCGGGGTGCCGTGGGAATTCAGTAGGGCTTCAGAAGACGTGATCGGGGTGACGTGGGAATTCAGTAGGGCTTAAGAAGACGTGATCGGGGTGACGTGGGAATTCAGTAGGGCATCAGAAGATGTGATCGGGGTGCCGTGGGAATTCAGTAGGGCTTCAGAAGACGTGATCGGGGTGACGTGGGAATTCAGTAGGACTTCAGAAGACGTGATCGGGGTGCCGTGGGAATTCAGTAGGACTTCAGAAGACGTGATCGGGGTGCCGTGGGAATTCAGTAGGACTTCAGAAGACGTGATCGGGGTGACGTGGGAATTCATTAGGGCATCAGAAGATGTGATCGGGGTGCCGTGGGAATTCAGTAGGGCATCAGAAGATGTGATCGGGGTGCCGTGGGAATTCAGTAGGGCTTCAGAAGACGTGATCGGGGTGCCGTGGGAATTCAGTAGGGCTTCAGAAGACGTGATCGGGGTGACGTGGGAATTTAGTAGGACTTCAGAAGACGTGATCGGGGTGCCGTGGGAATTCAGTAGGGCTTCAGAAGACGTGATCGGGGTGCCGTGAGAATTCAGTAGGGCTTCAGAAGACGTGATCGGGGTGACGTGATAATTCAGTAGGACTTCAGAAGACGTGATCGTGGTGCCGTGGGAATTCAGTAGGGCATCAGAAGATGTGATCGGGGTGCCGTGGGAATTCAGTAGGGCTTCAGAAGACGTGATCGGGGTGACGTGATAATTCAGTAGGACTTCAGAAGACGTGATCGGGGTGCCGTGGGAATTCAGTAGGGCTTTAGAAGACGTGATCGGGGTGCCGTGGGAATTCAGTAGGGCTTCAGAAGACGTGATCGGGGTGCCGTGGGAATTCAGTAGGGCTTCAGAAGACGTGATCGGGGTGACGTGGGAATTCAGTAGCGCATCAGAAGGCGTGATCGGGGTGACGTGGGAATTCATTAGGGCATCAGAAGATGTGATCGGGGTGCCGTGGGAATTCAGTAGGGCATCAGAAGATGTGATCGGGGTGCCGTGGGAATTCAGTAGGGCATCAGAAGGTATGATCGGGGTGACGTGATAATTCAGTAGGACTTCAGAAGACGTGATCGGGGTGCCGTGGGAATTCAGTAGGGCATCAGAAGGTATGATCGGGGTGACGTGGGAATTCAGTAGGGCATCAGAAGATGTGATCGGGGTGCCGTGGGAATTCAGTAGGGCTTCAGAAGACGTGATCGGGGTGACGTGGGAATTTAGTAGGACTTCAGAAGACGTGATCGGGAAGCCGTGGGAATTCAGTAGGGCTTCAGAAGACGTAATCGGGGTGCCGCGGGAATTCAGTAGGGCTTCAGAAGATGTGATCGGGGTGCCGTGGGAATTCAGTAGGGCATCAGAAGATGTGATCGGGGTGCCGTGGGAATTCAGTAGGGCATCAGAAGATGTGATCGGGGTGCCGTGGGAATTCAGTAGCGCATCAGAAGGCGTGATCGGGGTGACGTGGGAATTCATTAGGGCATCAGAAGATGTGATCGGGGTGCCGTGGGAATTCAGTAGGACTTCAGAAGACGTGATCGGGGTGCCGTGGGAATTCAGTAGGGCTTCAGAAGACGTGATCGGGGTGCCGTGGGAATTCAGTAGGGCTTCAGAAGACGTGATCGGGGTGACGTGGGAATTCAGTAGGGCTTCAGAAGACGTGATCGGGGTGCCATGGGAATTCAGTAGGGCTTCAGAGGGCGTGATCGGGGTGACGTAGAAAATTAGTAGGGCTTCAGAAGACGTGATCGGGGTGACGTGGGAATTCAGTAGGACTTCAGAAGACGTGATCGGGGTGCCATGGGAATTCAGTAGGGCTTCAGAAGACGTGATCGGGGTGACGTGGGAATTCAGTAGGGCTTCAGAAGACGTGATCGGGGTGCCGTGGGAATTCAGTAGGGCTTCAGAAGACGTGATCGGGGTGACGTGGGAATTTAGTAGGACTTCAGAAGACGTGATCGGGGTGCCGTGGGAATTCAGTAGGGCTTCAGAAGACGTGATCGGGGTGCCGTGGGAATTCAGTAGGGCTTCAGAAGACGTGATCGGGGTGACGTGGGAATTCATTAGGGCATCAGAAGATGTGATCGGGGTGCCGTGGGAATTCAGTAGGGCATCAGAAGATGTGATCGGGGTGCCGTGGGAATTCAGTAGGGCATCAGAAGATGTGATCGGGGTGCCGTGGGAATTCAGTAGGGCATCAGAAGATGTGATCGGGGTGCCGTGGGAATTCAGCAGGGCTTCAGAAGACGTGATCGGGGTGCCGTGGGAATTCAGTAGGGCTTCAGAAGACGTGATCGGGGTGACGTGGGAATTTAGTAGGACTTCAGGAGACGTGATGGGGGTGCCGTGGGAATTCAGTAGCGCATCAGAAGGCGTGATCGGGGTGACGTGGGAATTCATTAGGGCATCAGAAGATGTGATCGGGGTGCCGTGGGAATTCAGTAGGGCATCAGAAGATGTGATCGGGGTGCCATGGTAATTCAGTAGGGCTTCAGAAGGCGTGATCGGGGTGACGTAGAAATTCAGTAGGGCTTCAGAAGACGTGATCGGGGTGACGTGGGAACTCAGTAGGACTTCAGAAGACGTCATCGGGGTGACGAGGGAACTGAGTAGGACTTCAGAAGACGTGATCGGGGTGACGTGGGAATTCATTAGGGCATCAGAAGATGTGATCGGGGTGCCGTGGGAAATCAGTAGGACTTCAGAAGACGTGATCGGGGTGCCGTGGGAATTCAGTAGGGCTTCAGAAGACGTGATCGGGGTGACGTGGGAATTTAGTAGGACTTCAGAAGACGTGATCGGGGTGCCGTGGGAATTCAGTAGGGCTTCAGAAGACGTGATCGGGGTGACGTGGGAATTCAGTAGGGCATCAGAAGATGTGATCGGGGTGCCGTGGGAATTCAGTAGGGCTTCAGAAGACGTGATCGGGGTGCCGTGGGAATTCAGTAGGACTTCAGAAGACGTGATCGGGGTGCCGTGGGAATTCAGGAGGGCTTCAGAAGACGTGATCGGGGTGACGTGGGAATTCAGTAGGGCTTCAGAAGACGTGATCGGGGTGCCGTGGGAATTCAGGAGGGCTTCAGAAGACGTGATCGGGGTGACGTGGGAATTTAGTAGGACTTCAGAAGACGTGATCGGGGTGCCGTGGGAATTCAGTAGGGCTTCAGAAGACGTAATCGGGGTGCCGCGGGAATTCAGTAGGGCTTCAGAAGACGTGATCGGGGTGACGTGGGAATTTAGTAGGACTTCAGAAGACGTGATCGGGGTGACGTGGGAATTCATTAGGGCATCAGAAGATGTGATCGGGGTGCCGTGGGAATTCAGTAGGGCATCAGAAGATGTGATCGGGGTGCCGTGGGAATTCAGTAGGGCATCAGAAGATGTGATCGGGGTGCCGTGGGAATTCAGTAGGGCTTCAGAAGACGTGATCGGGGTGCCGTGGGAATTCAGTAGGGCTTCAGAAGACGTAATCGGGGTGCCGCGGGAATTCAGTAGGGCTTCAGAAGACGTGATCGGGGTGACGTGGGAATTTAGTAGGACTTCAGAAGATGTGATCGGGGTGACGTGGGAATTCATTAGGGCATCAGAAGATGTGATCGGGGTGCCGTGGGAATTCAGTAGGGCATCAGAAGATGTGATCGGGGTGCCGTGGGAATTCAGTAGGGCTTCAGAAGACGTGATCGGGGTGCCGTGGGAATTCAGTAGGGCTTCAGAAGACGTGATCGGGGTGCCGTGGGAATTCAGTAGGACTTCAGAAGACGTGATCGGGGTGCCGTGGGAATTCAGTAGGGCTTCAGAAGACGTGATCGGGGTGCCGTGGGAATTCAGTAGGGCTTCAGAAGACGTGATCGGGGTGCCGTGGGAATTCAGTAGGACTTCAGAAGACGTGATCGGGGTGACGTGGGAATTCAGTAGGGCATCAGAAGATGTGATCGGGGTGCCGTGGGAATTCAGTAGGGCTTTAGAAGACGTGATCGGGGTGCCGTGGGAATTCAGTAGGGCTTCAGAAGACGTGATCGGGGTGCCGTGAGAATTCAGTAGGGCTTCAGAAGACGTGATCGGGGTGACGTGATAATTCAGTAGGACTTCAGAAGACGTGATCGGGGTGCCGTGGGAATTCAGTAGGGCATCAGAAGATGTGATCGGGGTGCCGTGGGAATTCAGTAGGGCTTCAGAAGACGTGATCAGGATGCCGTGGGAATTCAGTAGGACTTCAGAAGACGTGATCGGAGTGCCGTGGGAATTCATTAGGGCTTCGGAAGGCGTGATCGTGGTGACGTAGAAATTTAGTAGGGCTTCAGAAGACGAGATCGGGGTGCCGTGGGAATTCAGTAGGCCTTCAGAAGATGTGATCGGGGTGCCATGGGAATTCAGTAGGGCTTTAGAAGGCGTGATCGGGGTGACGAAGAAATTTAGTAGGGCTTCAGAAGACGTGATCCGGGTGCCGTGGGAATTCAGTAGGGCTTCAGAAGACGTGATCGGGGTGCCATGGGAATTCAGTAGGGCTTTAGAAGGCGTGATCGGGGTGACGAAGAAATTTAGTAGGGCTTCAGAAGACGTGATCCGGGTGCCGTGGGAATTCAGTAGGGCTTCAGAAGACGTGATCGGGGTGCCATGGGAATTCAGTAGGGCTTCAGAAGGCGTGATCGGGGTGACGTGGGAATTCAGTAGGGCTTCAGAAGACGTGATCGGGGTGCCATGGGAATTCAGTAGGGCTTCAGAAGGCGTGATCGGGGTGACGTAGAAATTTAGTAGGGCTTCAGAAGACGTGATCGGGGTGACGTGGGAATTCAGTAGGGCTTCAGAAGACGTGATCGGGGTGCCATGGGAATTCAGTAGGGCTTCAGAAGACGTGATCGGGGTGACGTGGGAATTCAGTAGGGCTTCAGAAGACGTGATCGGGGTGCCGTGGGAATTCAGTAGGGCTTCAGAAGACGTGATCGGGGTGCCGTGGGAATTCAGTAGGGCTTCAGAAGACGTGATCGGGGTGACGTGGGAATTTAGTAGGACTTCAGAAGACGTGATCGGGGTGCCGTGGGAATTCAGTAGGGCTTCAGAAGACGTGATCGGGGTGACGTGGGAATTTAGTAGGGCTTCAGAAGACGTGATCGGGGTGCCGTGGGAATTCAGTAGGGCTTCAGAAGATGTGATCGGGGTGCCGTGGGAATTCAGTAGGGCTTCAGAAGACGTAATCGGGGTGCCGCGGGAATTCAGTAGGGCTTCAGAAGACGTGATCGGGGTGACGTGGGAATTCAGTAGGGCTTAAGAAGACGTGATCGGGGTGACGTGGAATTCCGTAGGGCATCAGAAGATGTGATCGGGGTGCCGTGGGAATTCAGTAGGGCTTCAGAAGACGTGATCGGAGTGACGTGGAAATTTAGTAGGGCTTCATAAGACGTGATCGGGGTGACGTGGGAATTCAGTAGGGCTTCAGAAGACGTGATCGGGGTGCCATGGTAATTCAGTAGGGCTTCAGAAGACGTGATGGGGGTGCCGTGGGAATTCAGTAGGGCTTCAGAAGACGTGATCGGGGTGCCGTGGGAATTCAGTAGGGCTTCAGAAGACGTGATCGGGGTGCCGTGGGAATTCAGTAGGGCTTCAGAAGGCGTGATCGGGGTGACGTAGAAATTTAGTAGGGCTTCAGAAGACGTGATCGGGGTGACGTGGGAATTCAGTAGGGCATCAGAAGATGTGATCGGGGTGCCGTGGGAATTCAGTAGGGCTTCAGAAGACGTGATCGGGGTGCCATGGGAATTCAGTAGGGCTTCAGAAGACGTGATCGGGGTGACGTGGGAATTTAGTAGGGCTTCAGAAGACGTGATCGGGGTGACGTATAAATTTAGTAGGGCTTCAGAAGACGTGATCGGGGTGCCATGGGAATTCAGTAGGGCTTCAGAAGACGTGATCGGGGTGACGTGGGAACTCAGTAGGACTTCAGAAGACGTGATCGGGGTGCCGTGGGAAATTAGTAGGGCTTCAGGAGGCGTGATCGGGGTGACGTGGAAATTCAGTGGGACTTCAGAAGACGTGATCGGGGTGCCGTGGGAATTCAGTAGGGCATCAGAAGATGTGATCGGGGTGCCGTGGGAATTCAGTAGGGCATCAGAAGATGTGATCGGGGTGCCGTGGGAATTCAGTAGGGCATCAGAAGATGTGATCGGGGTGCCGTGGGAATTCAGTAGGGCTTCAGAAGACGTGATCGGGGTGCCGTGGGAATTCAGTAGGGCTTCAGAAGACGTGATCGGGGTGACGTGGGAATTTAGTAGGACTTCAGAAGACGTGATCGGGGTGCCGTGGGAATTCAGTAGGGCTTCAGAAGACGTGATCGGGGTGCCGTGGGAATTCAGTAGGACTTCAGAAGACGTGATCGGGGTGCCGTGGGAATTCAGGAGGGCTTCAGAAGACGTGATCGGGGTGACGTGGGAATTTAGTAGGACTTCAGAAGACGTGATCGGGGTGCCGTGGGAATTCAGTAGGGCTTCAGAAGACGTAATCGGGGTGCCGCGGGAATTCAGTAGGGCTTCAGAAGACGTGATCGGGGTGACGTGGGAATTCATTAGGGCATCAGAAGATGTGATCGGGGTGCCGTGGGAATTCAGTAGGGCTTCAGAAGACGTGATCGGGGTGCCGTGGGAATTCAGTAGGACTTCAGAAGACGTGATCGGGGTGCCGTGGGAATTCAGTAGGGCTTCAGAAGACGTAATCGGGGTGCCGCGGGAATTCAGTAGGGCTTCAGAAGACGTGATCGGGGTGACGTGGGAATTCATTAGGGCATCAGAAGATGTGATCGGGGTGCCGTGGGAATTCAGTAGGGCATCAGAAGATGTGATCGGGGTGCCGTGGGAATTCAGTAGGGCTTCAGAAGACGTGATCGGGGTGCCGTGGGAATTCAGTAGGACTTCAGAAGACGTGATCGGGGTGCCGTGGGAATTCAGTAGGACTTCAGAAGACGTGATGGGGGTGCCGTGGGAATTCAGTAGCGCATCAGAAGGCGTGATCGGGGTGACGTGGGAATTCATTAGGGCATCAGAAGATGTGATCGGGGTGCCGTGGGAATTCAGTAGGGCATCAGAAGATGTGATCGGGGTGCCGTGGGAATTCAGTAGGGCTTCAGAAGACGTGATCGGGGTGCCGTGGGAATTCAGTAGGGCTTCAGAAGACGTGATCGGGGTGACGTGGGAATTTAGTAGGACTTCAGAAGACGTGATCGGGGTGACGTGGGAATTCAGGAGGGCTTCAGAAGACGTGATCGGGGTGACGTGGGAATTTAGTAGGGCATCAGAAGATGTGATCGGGGTGCCGTGGGAATTCAGTAGGGCTTCAGAAGACGTGATCGGGGTGCCGTGGGAATTCAGTAGGGCTTCAGAAGACGTGATCGGGGTGCCGTGGGAATTCAGTAGGGCTTCAGAAGACGTGATCGGGGTGACGTGGGAATTCAGGAGGGCTTCAGAAGACGTGATCGGGGTGACGTGGGAATTTAGTAGGACTTCAGAAGACGTGATCGGGGTGCCGTGGGAATTCAGTAGGGCTTCAGAAGACGTGATCGGGGTGCCGTGGGAATTCAGTAGGGCTTCAGAAGACGTGATCGGGGTGACGTGGGAATTCAGTAGGACTTCAGAAGACGTGATCGGGGTGCCGTGGGAATTCAGTAGGGCTTCAGAAGTCGTGAACGGGGTGACGTGGGAATTCAGTAGGGCATCAGAAGATGTGATCGGGGTGCCGTGGGAATTTAGCAGGGCTTCAGAAGACGTGATCGGGGTGCCGTGGGAATTCAGTAGGGCTTCAGAAGACGTGATCGGGGTGACGTGGGAATTCAGTAGGGCTTCAGAAGACGTGATCGGGGTGACGTGGGAATTTAGTAGGACTTCAGAAGACGTGATCGGGGTGCCGTGGGAATTCAGTAGGGCTTCAGAAGACGTGATCGGGGACGTGGGAATTCAGTAGGACTTCAGAAGACGTGAACGGGGTGACGTGGGAATTCGGTAGGACTTCAGAAGACGTGATGGGGGTGCCGTGGGAATTCAGTAGCGCATCAGAAGGCGTGATCGGGGTGACGTGGGAATTCATTAGGGCATCAGAAGATGTGATCGGGGTGCCGTGGGAATTCAGTAGGGCATCAGAAGATGTGATCGGGGTGCCGTGGGAATTCAGTAGGGCTTCAGAAGACGTGATCGGGGTGCCGTGGGAATTCAGTAGGGCTTCAGAAGGCGTGATCGGGGTGACGTAGAAATTTAGTAGGGCTTCAGAAGACGTGATCGGGGTGACGTGGGAACTCAGTAGGACTTCAGAAGACGTCATCGGGGTGACGTGGGAATTCAGTAGGACTTCAGAAGACGTGATCGGGGTGCCATGGGAATTCAGTAGGGCTTCAGAAGACGTGATCGGGGTGACGTGGGAATTCAGTAGGGCTTCAGAAGACGTGATCGGGGTGCCGTGGGAATTCAGTAGGGCATCAGAAGATGTGATCGGGGTGCCGTGGGAATTCAGTAGGGCTTCAGAAGGCGTGATCGGGGTGACGTGGAAATTCAGTAGGGCTTCAGAAGACGTGATCGGGGTGACGTGGGAATTTAGTAGGACTTCGGAAGATGTGATCGGGGTGACGTGGGAATTCATTAGGGCATCAGAAGATGTGATCGGGGTGCCGTGGGAATTCAGTAGGGCTTCAGAAGACGTGATCGGGGTGCCGTGGGAATTCAGTAGGGCTTCAGAAGACGTGATCGGGGTGCCGTGGGAATTCAGTAGGGCTTCAGAAGACGTGATCGGGGTGACGTGGGAATTTAGTAGGACTTCGGAAGATGTGATCGGGGTGACGTGGGAATTCATTAGGACATCAGACGATGTGATCGGGGTGACGTGGGAATTCATTAGGGCATCAGAAGATGTGATCGGGGTGCCGTGGGAATTCAGTAGGACTTCAGAAGACGTGATCGGGGTGCCGTGGGAATTCAGGAGGGCTTCAGAAGACGTGATCGGGGTGACGTGGGAATTTAGTAGGACTTCAGAAGACGTGATCGGGGTGCCGTGGGAATTCAGTAGGGCTTCAGAAGACGTGATCGGGGTGACGTGGGAATTTAGTAGGACTTCAGAAGACGTGATCGGGGTGCCGTGGGAATTCAGTAGGGCTTCAGAAGGCGTGATCGGGGTGACGTGGGAATTCATTAGGGCATCAGAAGATGTGATCGGGGTGCCGTGGGAATTCAGTAGGGCATCAGAAGATGTGATCGGGGTGCCGTGGGAATTCAGTAGGGCTTCAGAAGACGTGATCGGGGTGCCGTGGGAATTCAGTAGGGCTTCAGAAGACGTGATCGGGGTGACGTGGAAATTTAGTAGGGCTTCAGAAGACGTGATCGGGGTGACGTAGGAATTCAGTAGGGCTTCAGAAGACGTGATCGGGGTGCCATGGGAATTCAGTAGGGCTTCAGAAGGCGTGATCGGGGTGACGTGGGAATTCAGTAGGGCTTCAGAAGACGTGATCGGGGTGCCGTGGGAATTCAGTAGGGCTTCAGAAGACGTGATCGGGGTGCCGTGGGAATTCAGTAGGGCTTCAGAAGACGTGATCGGGGTGCCGTGGGAATTCAGTAGGGCTTCAGAAGACGTGATCGGGGTGCCGTGGGAATTCAGTAGGACTTCAGAAGACGTGATCGGGGTGACGTGGGAATTCAGTAGGACTTCAGAAGACGTGATCGGGGTGCCGTGGGAATTCAGTAGGGCTTCAGAAGACGTGATCGGGGTGCCGTGGGAATTCAGTAGGGCTTCAGAAGACGTGATCGGGGTGACGTGGGAATTTAGTAGGACTTCAGAAGACGTGATCGGGTTGACGTGGGAACTCAGTAGGACTTCAGAAGACGTCATCGGGGTGACGTGGAAACTCAATAGGACTTCAGAAGACGTCAATGGTGGCTGCGAAAGTGGCCGGCGAAGCCGGCCCATCGTTTGGCGAAGGCAAACGAATACTACATAGAGGGTGGCCGGCAAAGCCGGCCCATCCTTCGGCGAAGCCGAACGAATACTACACGGAGGGTGGCCGGCGAAGCCGGCCCATCGTTCGGCGAAGCCGAACGAATACTACACGTGGTGAATGGAGGTGGGTCGGCGAAGCCGGCCCATCGTTTGGCGAAGCCGAACGAATACTACACGAAGGGTGGCCAGCGAAGCCGGCCCATCGTTCGGCGGAGCCAAATGAATACTACGCGTGGTGAATGGAGGTGGGTCGGCGAAGCCGGTCCATCGTTCGGCTAACGTTCGGCGGAGCTGAATGAATACTACGCGTGGTGATTGGAGGTGGGTCGGCGAAGCCGGCCCATCGTTCGGCGGAGCCGAACGAATACTTCGCGTGGTGATTGGAGGTGGGTCGGCGAAGCCAGCCCATCGTTCGGCGAAGCCGAATGAATACTACGCGTGGTGAGTGGAGGTGGGTCGGCGAAGCCGGCCCATCGTTCGGCGAAGCCGAACGAATACTACCCAAAGGGTGGCCGGCGAAGCCGGCCCATCGTTCGGCTAACGTTTGGCGGAGCCGAATGAATACTACGCGTGGTGATTGGAGGTGGGTCGGCGAAGCCGGCCCATCGTTCGGCGAAGCCGAACGAATACTACGCGTGGTGAATGGAGGTGGGTCGGCGAAGCCGGCCTATCGTTCGGCGGAGCCGAACGAATACTACACGGAGGGTGGCCGGCGAAGCAGGCCCATCGTTCGGCTAACGTTCGGCGGAGCCGAATGAATACTACGCGTGGTGATTGGAGGTGGGTCGGCGAAGCCGGCCCATCGTTCGGCGAAGCCGAACGAATGCTACGCGTGGTGAATGGAGGTGGGTCGGCGAAGCCGGCCCATCGTTCGGCGAAGCCGAACGAATGCTCCGCGTGGTGAATGGAGATGGGTCGGCGAAGCCGGCCCATCGTTCGGCGGAGCCGAACGAATACTACGCGTGGTGATTGGAGGTGGGTCGGCGAAGCCGGCCCATCGTTCGGCGAAGCCGAACGAATACTACGCGTGGTGAATGGAGGTGGGTCGGCGAAGCCGGCCCATCGTTCGGCGGAGCCGAACGAATACTACGCGTGGTGATTGGAAGGGGGTGGGCGAAGCCGGCGCATACTTTGGCGGAGCCGAACGAATACTACGCGTGGTGAATGGAGGTGGGTCGGCGAAGCCGGCCCATCATTCGGCGAAGCCGAACGAATACTACGCGTGGTGAATGGAGGTGGGTCGGCGAAGCCTGCCCATCTTTCGGTGGAGCCCAACGAATACTACACAAAGGGTGGCCGGCGAAGCCGGCCCATCGTTCGGCGGAGTCGAATGAATACTACGCGTGGTGATTGGAGGTGGGTCGGTGAAGCCAGCCCATCGTTCGGCAAAGCCGAACGAATACTACGCGTGGTGAATGGTGGTGGGTCGGCGAAGCCGGCCCATCTTTCGGCGAAGCCGAACGAATACTACACGAAGGGTGGCCAGCGAAGCCGGCCCATCGTTCGGCGGAGCCGAATGAATACTACGTGTGGTGATTAGAGGTGGGTCGGCCAAGCCGGTCCATCGTTTGGCGGAGCCGAACGAATACTACGTGTGTTGAATGGAGGGTGGCCGGTATAGCCGACCCATCGTTTGGCAAAGCCAAACGAATATTAGATGGGGGTGGCCGACGAAGCCTGCTCGCTGCGAGGATGCAAATGATACGTACCGATTTTGCGTGTCGCCACCTATGAGCGCAGCATGATTGGAGAATTGAAAACATTGAGCAGTTAAAAGGCTTTTTGACGTCATGTTTATTTGCTTGCTTGACCGTTTTTCAAAAAGGACAACTATACTACTGCCATCGAGGTATTCGGTCTTTGGAACGGCGCTGGCCCCATGGTTGTAGACGTACTGGTCTATTCACGTTGCTTTCACAAGTATGCTTAGGAGCTTGTACCCTACATTAGGAAGTGAAATTTATTGTTCCTTCGCGTGCGTATGTGGAGCTGGGATACAGACAGTGTGAGTGTGGGATAGTTGAGTAGCAGCATACGCGCACACGCGCGCGATACACCTTAGTGAATTCGACTCTGAAACAGAGGGTTTGCAGCCTTCAAGTCAAGTGGCTGCCCCGGGCTAGGGACCCGAAGGGTCACTAGTAATTTAAAAATAATCAAGCCTTGACGACAAATAACATGCATTGAGAAGAGGGCGGCGGAAATTGACGAGGAAAACACAACATCTTCACCCAATTAAATATAAAAATTGCCGGAAATCCGTTATACAAGGGGCTTGAAAACGGCTGTTCAAAGGAAGAGCGCGCGAATTCAGCATCAGAGCGCGAAATCTTGCTGGGTAGGACCCCGCTGGTAGGACCCTACCCGAGATTCGCGCAGGGTAGGCTTGGTAGGCTGCTACCGTGGGTAGAAAGTTTCGTGAATCGCGTCATTCGTAGTAGGAAGCTACCCTTACCCAGCGTACCAGCGCTAAATTTCGTTGATGAATCCGGCCCTCGCCAGCGATTGGCTTAGCGAATGATCCGTGCCTGCTGCGACGCGACTCTTTGCATTGAAATGGCGCGTCACATGAAAACTGGTACGTGTCTTGCACATCTGGGACTACTAATAGTCGTCTCTGCGTAATTATTCCATTCGAATGACTGATTTAAAATTGATTTTTAGATATTGTAGAACTGCTCTCTGCATATAGCTTTTCAGGATATATTTCTGATTAAATTCTTTTGAGTTCTTGAATACGACTGATTAGCAATGTGTAGAATTTTCACAGAATGGTCCAGCGGCTTGGACTTCGAAGAACTTGTTTCAATTCGGAAACGGGTTGAGGATTTTCCAGCTGTACAATTTCTCAGGAACCATCAGAATCATTGAGGGCTCTTTGCGACAAAGCCTGGATTTCACCATCTCAGTGGTATAACGCTTTTGTCTGGCACTGAAGGAACTCCGCGCCCGCTGCGTGAAGTTACCTTGGGGCCATACTATTGATATCCAAGGTTTAGAAGCCGCTTTGTTAGCATTATTAATGACTGAAGGTTATGAATATCCTGTACGACATAAAGCCTGGCTTGCTCGGATGAGTCCGGGCGGAGCAAGCAGTGGAGCGGTCATGGCAAAATATAACATTGATATGAAGATTTTGACATGATAAGCCCAATAAGCTTTCTTTCGACCGGCTCAAAATGAGCGAGCTAGGCTATTTTTATGTACGGTTTGCACGGATCGCACTGATACTTTGCGTTCCCATTTGAAGGTTAGCCCAAACTCGGTGCACGTATGTCATAACACATGGCACCGAGTTAAGGCCAACCCTCAGCAGTGAACGCAAAGTATCAGAGTATCAGTGCCGACTGTACATATCCCGACCAACCCCTAGCGATATATGGGTCAAAGTTGGTATGATCTCTCAATTGGGGAGTGATAATAGTGAATAATGATCTTCTTATGGAATTCTGGATCGCTTACGGAAATCTTTCATTTCTTTAGTCGTTAGTCGTTCGACGTGACACCAAAAAAGCCCGGTAGTCGTTAAAGCTACTAGTCTGTAGTCGCAATTACGCAAATCCCTAATGGGATCCCCATGGGATCACAAATCTGATTCGTAATGGCCCAGGGCTCAGGATGGAGAAGTATCTATGGATTGATGATTTAATAATGTCTGTTTTTCAACCCGAAAGTCAAGGACATATTTTCCGATGCCAGCAGCAAGTATACATTGTTTCGTTTTCCGATACCGAATTCCGTAGTTTTTCAGCTTTGGAATTCCGCTTTCCGAAATTTTAATAAAAGTTGTTTCGACTTCCGAAATTTTGGTTTTGTTCCGATTCCCGAAATTTTGATTTTGTTTCGATTTCCGAATTTCAAAAGTTTTATTCCGCGCATCCCTGGTTCCTCGCGGTTCCGCGATGGAGCATCGCGGTAGCATGGATGAATTCCGTGAAAGCCCCATGCTCGTATGCAGCATACCTCTCGGCCCCTACCAGAAACCGAGGGGATTCTATCCGTGAATGCCCCTCAGAGCTGTTACGACACGCTGTGCGAACAAATCATGCTGGGACGATCAACTCTTAGCATTTTTCAGATCATGTGTTTTCCCATTGGAGCTGCATGTCGCAATGGCGGTTATATGATACTCAGACCAGGACCCTTCCTGACGTCTGGTAGACCAAGCGCTGCATAGCCATGGGCTTTTCTGAGATAACTAAAAAACGGCATCGCCTACCACGACAATTCCACCTTAGGCTCTGCCGTCCCTGAATATGTCCCTATGAATATGTCCCTATTTTGATTATGACTCGACGCTAGTTGTGCCTTTGAACGGAATGTATATATAGTCGAAAACGTCTGAAAACATTTTTCGTTTGGTCGTTAGCAAGATGAAGGATATGCGCACCTTGGTTAGGTTCATCACGGAAGGTGATTCAACCGTCGTCAATCCTTTGCTGAAATCTTTGTTCTCTGCTTTTCTAGCGGTAATCGACTTTATACCAAGCATTCGAGAGGATGAAACAATCTATTGTGATGGATAATAGGTCATAAAGTAACACGAGCTGACTATTATAAGGCACATGACTAAATTGAAGATATTCGTGGAATCCAAATCACGCAACAAAAACGAAACAGTTTGGTGAACGTAGTCCTGAACTGCTATTCCTACTCAATACGGACTCTCAGCATTATGGGTTCATTGCACTAGTATGTAGGTCAACTTCAGTTCTCACCCGAAGTGTCAGTTTGTCCCGAAGTGTCCACAACTCGATACATGGAAGGTGTTCGAAAACTCTGAGCGGGAAGTTTCACAGACTTCGTGCAAGAACGGGAGTAAACCTAAGAGATTAAGGTGCGTAAAATAACAGCGGGAGCCATTGGAAACAATTATGCACATTAAATTTTCTATACAATTTGAGCGTTGAAAACAAACAGATTCTGTGAGATTATATATTCGAATACTTTCAGTGGGGCAAATTTAGAACACGGTAAAGAGCTAAAGCTCGAAACATTCTTGAAATTACATACAGTGCTTAGGCCATATCATAAGTAAATATTATACTCTGGCATGAGGCTATTCGTGGAAATGAAATAACTCGTATTTCCTCCAGTTTATCAAAAGCTATTCGATTTGCCCTTGACTTCAAGCATTACCCCAAAGGGAGGGTTTTCATAACTGATGAGAGAGTGGTGGTCGGTCCTTGAGTAAATTTGCAATGACCACTTATTCGATGATGTTCCAATAATTTCGAGTCATTGGTCATTGCGATTTTGTGAATGAACAAAACCCTGCCCTCTCATCAATTATGGGAACCTTTCCGCTATGGTAATGCTTGGAGGCAAGGCTGTCAAAATAGATTTGATAACCTGGAAGAACTCTACTTATTCGATTCTCCGGAATATTCAAATATCAAAGTAAAATAAGAATCATATATGTAAGCCTTTTACATACGTATGTATTTAGTATACGAACTAACAGTGCCACCTCGATTTTTTTATGAGGCAATTATTAGAGATATGAATTTCCAAAACAAGTGCAAAACAAGAAATATGTACATTTCGGGCCAAATCAATTCGTCATGGAATCTTGAAAGGAGCGAAGTTCTGCTGTGCCTGCGTAGCATCAAACCGACGTGATTTAACATTGACGCTGAATTGAGTTGAGGTCTACACAGTATTATAAGTCAGAAATCGGTGCATCGGTGCCGGAACGCCTCCAATGAAGATGACATTTTTCGCACAGGAGATGTTTTCCAAGGGGATAGCAGCATGCTTCCTCATCGTCGGTGAGCTTTAGTCCACAGCCCTAGAAAAAGTTCAATGTTTCATGAAGCAAATCAGACCCACAATTAACCAGTTTCTATTTCTTTACTCCTCCATTTGCTGAGAAGAGGGCAAACAGGAACTTATTGACTTTGGCATAGAAATCTCGATGTTTCTCACCTCGCACGAATAGCAGTCGACATGATAGTTATTGTCCAAGGCCATGATTCGCACAGTCTCACCGGTCTTCTGTAAAATGAAGGTGAGTTTGATAGATCTAATGCCTTTGAGAGAAATTAAATAATGGGCCCGCTACGAAATGCTGGATGTGGCAGTGGAAAGAACATTCAGGGTCAAACGAAGGCTATTTGCAACATCTCCAGAGTTGCCAAACTATACATCCAACAAAATCACGTTTGACTCAAATTGTGGTGCGCGCGAAGCGCGCACCAGATTTGGTTTTGAACTGGCCACGCGCGGAACCGCATTTTTGAAATCTAAATTCAGAGTAAACCTAGAAATTAGCTTTAAATTGCATTGAAAAGAGCGCAAAAAGTTGGTAATATTCCCCGAAAATGGTTTGAAATGGTTTGCTGGTTTTCGAGAAAATTTCAAAAAACCGCTCGATTTCGGTGTTAATCTCCTTTTTTTCAGTTGGCGTTCATCAACTTGTGGGTACACTTAAAATTGAACTAGGAAGCTAATTTTTGGACAGGAGGCTGAAAATGGATGCAGGTCGCTCCTATTCCAATTTCAACTTGATACATTAACTCTGAAGGGTACCTCGAAACCGTGGGTTTACATACTAAATTAGCCGTGGAGCGCGAAAACTGCTGGGGCATGTTACGGCTGTGGAGAGCAGGGTATGTGGGTGGATCTGCAGCCAATTAACATAGGTCATTAGGGGTAGGTACTAAACTTGTCAGATTTCGTACTCATGACGCGTCAGCGATCGATAATCAATATTATCGATTGTCGCTCTTATTGCACGAAATGCGAAGAGGAGTGGTAATTGTTGATGGGTATGGATCTCTTGGTTTGGGAATTTTACTCATCAAACATTATCGATTAATACCAATCAATAATATCGATTTTTTGCCTGTTGCACAAACTGCCGCAATGAGTGTTGATTATTGAGGGTCTAACTAGGGGCCTCGCATGGTGTACCCCCGGATCAGAAAGCTGATAAATCTTTTCTAGTCAACTCTGGCACGCCTTCTTCGAATCTGAACTCGGATTTTACTACGGATCTCTTCGAAAAAAGTTATAGCCTGTCAAAGTTCGTATTTTCCGCCTTTTTTCTGTAAAAAACGCGCATTAGGGTTTGCGAAATCCGGAAACGGACCTCATTCTTGTGTTCAGCGCCCAAAACTACCCCACTGAGCAAGTTTTGGGTGAAGGCACATTTTTCAAACTTTGCACACACCGTTTTGGACTTGTGCGGATTTTCGGTTGGGCGCTTATTTATACCTCTGAAAGCGAAAAAAAAAATGTTGCAGATTTCACTCAAAAACCTTCCAGGTGGGTTATTTGGGGCGCTGATCACGAATCTCGGGTTTATTTGACAATTTTCCGAGCTTTTCGACTTGATTCGTTGGAAGCTTCCCACCGAGGGGGGGGGGAATTTGATGACAAATCGCGACGTTTGCCGATTTCCGGAGTGCTACGATAGATATGGCTCAAATTGTTGCTCTGGAGGTTCTTTGCAGTGCTAAACACGAGTATATAATCCTTTTATCGAATTTTGATAATTTACGGTAGGTTAGGGTGGGTACACGGTAGCTTGGTCAAAGTCTCAGATTTGGCTCAAAATTTCTCTGTGGGTGTTATTTTGACGCCGAACACGAATTTGAGGTCCATTTTTTTTGATTTTCGAATTTTTAAGGTAGGCAATGCCAGTTAAAAGGCATTATGCCTACCAAAACTACAGTAACCATAAGTCTAGCGACAAACAGACCCCAGATTCGCGTTCAGCCGCCGGAATAACCCCCAGTTGAAAGTTTTGAGCCGAATCCGAAATTTTTTTACACCCTAAAAATTGGCTGATGGGTACCCTTACCTTTTCACGAAGCTTCAAAAACGCTTATATCTTCGTTCAGAGGTGTCCGTAGCAAAATCCGATGTCAGATTCGGAGACAGCGGAGCAGAATCGACCAAAAAACATTCATCATCTTTTAAATGGTGGGGACGGCTATGCGAGATTCCCTAGTGAGTACCTTGCTTGGGAAATTGTTCTCATCATGCAAAATCGAATATTTATGATCAATAATATAGATTTTTCACCTGTTGCGCAAAATGCGGCGATGAGTGGTGTTATTTATGGTTGTGCGTCACAAGTTTCAGAAGTTGCACTCATACGACAAAATCGCCTGTTAGATGTTTCATCTTTCCGAACTGGAAATCGTTGAGCAAAATTCATATCAGAAAGGGAACCTTTCGGGAAAATTATGTGAAATTTCTGAAAATTTAGCTTCCTGGCAAAAGTAGCGATTTGGTAATGCCATTTATAAGTCAAAAAAAGTTTCAAAAATATCTTGAAATATCCTAAAAAACGATTTGGCGTAAAATGGCCTGGAGTAATAAAAAAGCTAGGAAATGAAGTGAAATAACTAAAAATACGATTTGGTGGTCAATGACAGACGAGGGATCGGATTTTACAAGCTTCTCCATTACACTTATCAAAACGAAATCAAGCGCCCCAGGGAAACATTAAGGGCAGCGTTCATGATGATCATCCTCATTGAGTTTCCACAGTGAAATGATAGGCGAGAAGAACCCTAGGCTCCCAGTGTCGAAAGAACGGTAGAAAACGAGCCAGGAGCGGCAAAATAACGGCTGCAAACAAGCGTTGTGGTGCCCCAGACACGCCCCGTGCCTCAGATTCGCCCCTTGAAAGGAACAAATGAAAACTCAGATCACAGGAATGATCAAGCGAAGGAAGTGCTGATAAGTGAGCTGATCGCTTCATTGCACTGATAGGTATCTTCCTTCTAGCGGTCAATTCCTCCACGCTTAGAAACCAACGTAAACAAGGAAGGGCCTATTTTGGCTCAAAACGCGTCTTTCGTGTCCTTTATAAGCATGCATTGCTATATAGGGCACCAGACCTTTCTTATACCGTGGAGATATCGGAATTGAAATTTATCGTGAACACTGCCTTAAAGGCAGTGGTCGCGATCAAATATGCTTGTCGTCTTTTTCTCTCTAAACCCTTTTCTAGGTCTCGAGTAGTAGGACCTATAAGAAAAAATCATGAAAAACCACTGTTTGGGACAAATTTGAAGCCTTAACTTTCTTGTCTTTTGATGGTGGACGAGCCCACTCCACATCATCGGCATCGATGACCACTTAGATCAAGAAGGTCAGCTGGCTTGATCTTGAATTTCAATCAATGAACTTTCGGATTTATGTACACATCTAGTCAAAAACATTGACTGAAGTGATGCTTTAATTGTTCAACTGTTTTTATTCGGCAAATTTGCATTTATTTCTTCCTCTGAATGTCGATGATTTTTGACTTCTCGGCATGCGACTGCGATCTTTTTCGTCATCGCTGTGCACGTGTGCACGAACTAGCATCTTTGGGCCCTAGAAACTCTAATTCTGGTCCGTTTTTCACCGCTCTACCTTCATAGTTTTTCAGCTGTTTTTGATCTAAGCTGATTTTTGTAGTTTTTTCTATAACGTTTTTCATCGTGAACACTGCCTTAAGTCCTTTTTGAAAGCTGTAATAAGGGAATCAGCATAGGTCAAGCTAGGTGAACGCAACGTTCGAATCCATAACACGCTTGATTTCGTTCTGGTAAGTATAACGGAGAAGCTTGTAAAATCCGATCCCTCGTCTGTCATTGACCACCAAATCGTATTTTTAGTTATTTCACTTCATTTCCTAGCTTTTTTATTACTCCAGGCCATTTTACGCCAGATCGTTTTTTAGGATATTTCAAGATATTTTTGAAACTTTTTTTGACTCATATTCTTCCTCTTAATTTAATCGGACAAGTCGCGAACTTATCTTGATATGATAGGTTTGGTAGGTATTTCAGAGAAGATGACCTAATACTTAAAACCTTTTTGCCAAATTTGGTCGAGCCAATGAACTAGACGCGATCCATGCGGAGGGCAATACGCCGTTCGCGACACCACCATTTAGCGGGATCTACTGCAGAAACTCTGAGAAAATTTGCCCCGGCGGCAGACCAACCCTGCCTTCAGGGCTCCTAACCGGTGCCTGCAGGGTAAAGTCTATCCAGAGTTCCTCTACCAGCTATGCCATTGCATCAACCCCGCGCGGTGTCTCAACCAGGACGCGACGGCTCCCAAACCTGGTCTGGAATTACCTCAACCCTACCTCGACAGTGCCAGATTCGGGCTGCGACGGTGCCTGAATCTGGCTGCCCCCCCCCCCAGAGAAAACCCCGCCTATGTCCAGAAAGGGCTTGACCTTCGCCGAGGTCTGCGGTGAGGAACCACCCTCACTGCGGACAGCGGCGAAAACCGCCCCACCTCCAGTCGTGGGATCCCCTATCCCCCAGCGGTCAAAAATATGCTGGCCTCCGGAGAAGGACTTGAAGTCACCTTCCAGGGCCGGCATCAGAATGCCGAATGAGGACTCGAGTGAGATGAAGCACCTTTTATACCGGCTGTGTAATATATAAACACATCAGGACGTGATCATTCGCTTTACCATTTTTTCATGTCTCCCACTATAGCGGTGGCGTTGCGGCAATATCGCGAAGCCGGCCCGAAACTGTTGCGAGGCCCACGCTTCGCTATCGCGGCACTGTTCATGATTGCGGTGCCGTTGCTGTACTGTTACGGACAAGCATGAATCTTCCAAGATCCCGGAGCCGTTGCTACAGTTTCGCGGCACGGGCCCGGATCGCTGTGCCGCTGCTACATCGGCCCGGCACAGTCCCGGCTTGCGGTGCCGTCCCGCCACTGTCAATGCAAATTTTCTCAGAGAACCCCGTCCCGTTACTAGACTAAATTCTACGAAGACACCAGTCACATATGCCACTTGCGCCAGCTTCTATACCCAATACAAACAATAATGGTTGTCTGAGCCTGAGACGCCGTTTTAAAGGCAGTGTTCACGATAAAAGTCGTCTTTCTGTTTTTCCGCCTATCTTGAAAACGGTCCCATGCTGATTTCAATGATATCCCTGGAATCGTACAAGACCCCTGGAAACGGAGTTACGGCTCCTCGAAATTCAGCAAGGGAAGCATTGTGGACGAGTTGTCCGGGGCTTGTAACTCCCGTTTTTTGCAGCCGATGTGTGCGAGCTGATCTGAGTAAAGAGAGAAGTTGAGAATAAAGGGAAGAACGGGACTTTTGATCGGAAACCATCGCACGAATTCAGGGCAACTGTTGTAGGACGTGGCCGGAGTGGCCCAATGGGTTGACTGGCCCACAAGATTTTCGCCCACTTACCGGCCATTTTTTGTCGTTCTTCCGTTCTTGATCTTCTTAGAGGGACCCAAAGCTTACGTGTTAGCCAAAAATCGTGCAACTTTTTCTTCGTGAACACTGCCTTTAAGCGGGAGTTGGACATTTTTAGATTCAAGAGCACCATTAGATTTGCCTCATTGTGCTGATTTTGAAAATGAGTTCAGTTTTGAGAGAAGCAATAGGCTCTCCCGAGTTGTTCTGAACTGTTTTTTCTCCTAGAAATCGAAACCTCCCAAGAGTCCAGCGCGCAAAAACACGTCAACAACTCTCGAGGACTACAATAGTAAGAAAACAGATAATAGCTAATCGAAGGCTTACGTTTTTTCCAAACTTGAATAGATCTTCAAAGTCAGCATAACTAGGCAAATCGAATGGTTTTTACAGATATAAAAACTGTGCATTCGCACAACAACTGCGTTTTCGACGCGATGTAGCCACAGGTACAAAACTTATGGATGGGATGGTGGGAACTATCTTGAGGGAGATCTTCGGTGATGACCACATCATTTTGAAACGGTGGAACATGGATTTTTCTGAAGGACTTCATCTGAATGAAATTATTTTCGAAAAACGTGAAGGTAGAGTCCTCGCAGGCAATTTAGTGTGACGCATGCACGGAGCTGCGACAGTAGACCGTCGATCGAAACCCCGTTGGACGGGGATCAGGGGTGTGCGGCAATGGCCTTTTGCCGATTGCCGTTTCGCCGGCCATTTTCGGGGTTTGCCGTTGCCGTTTGCCGAAATTTCAAATTCCTTTGCCGCACACCCCTGACGGGGATGCCATCAACACCGCACGGCCAACCGCCTGGTTCATGCGTCTCACTAAATATAATACGGAAAGAATAGTGGTTTCCGAGAGTGTTGAATGCGATGGTTTTTCATGCCGTGCCATGAACTCTCGAAGGAGATGCCGAATCCCTAATTTCAGAGGTGGATCCACCAATTTGAAAGGCCCTGTGGTACTGGTAATATATCGTGCCCGCCCCCTAGCAGTAAGGTAAAAGCGTCCAGGCACGGTTGAGTGGAAATCCTTACCATAAAATGCGGAAGCGGCAACGGAACGGAAATGACTGAAAAACACCGGAAACGGAATATGTCGGGCTAAAAAATGATCGCAAGTACTGAAAATAGCTTTCGCCAGCATTATCGCTTGCAGGTTATTGGCAAAAATACGAATAACGGAATGTGGCCTACTCAATGAGAGTTCATGTCAAACGGATTGGAGCGCAGCGGTCTACTGTACCCGCTCTTTGAATCGAACTCATCTATGCCAATTTTCGGCTAAAGGCACGTCACAGGCGCCACCCTAGCTTGAGAGCAGTATTTTCTCCCTCTTGTAGGGTAGACAACCAGAACGGGAAACGATATTGTAGAGATCAGAGACGCCGGGGATACAGAAACAAACATCCGCACAGGCCTAGTTAGGAATGAGAGAGTGAGTGATTTAAAGGCAGTGTTCACGATGATTTTTGTTCTCGGGTTTCCCACTCAAAACAATGCATTGGCTTCCGAGTGATACCAAAATTACGAAGAAACGGCGAGAAACGCATTGAAACGTCGTTTTTCAGTGACATTATTCTATAACATGTACTAGTTGTCCGGTTGGATAAACATGTTCATAGTGATTGTCACCGGTGGAAAATTGGGCAAATCGAAAAAAGAAGAATATTTCATGCAAAGCAGGATTAGTTAGGGCCCTAAGGAAAGAAAGGAGCAATAGAGAGTAGAGAATTGCAAAGGACGGGTCCACAAAAGATGTCGTTCTCACAACAAACACTTCCTGTGATACTTAGAAGGCGGGGTGATACTTGAGGATTTCGTGTACTTCTGTCGCGTTTTTTTTTCAATTTCTACGTCATTTTATTTCTACCCGGGAGCCACTTGATCAATATAGCGAATAATCTCAAAATTGAAGATTATCGTGAACACTGCCTTTAAGACAAGTTTTGCCGTACGATCTGCAACGAACGGCCGCTCTAGGAAGCAAATCATTGCTTACTCTATCAAAGTGCTGTAAATCATACCGCCTAGGTCAGCTCCTATTGATATTCAAAATTTAAGCAGCTGTGGGAAAATTTTTTTTGAGCATTCTAAGCAGATTAGAGCAGAATTTCCAAGGGTCAATCTTACCTCATCTGGCAAGATGAGCTTTTTGCATCGGTAGCATCGTGGAGCGAAGCGTTCGTGGTAGTCTGTCAAACAATACACCTGCAAAAGCTTTAGTATGGGCTGTGCTTCGAGTCGAATCTCGCTTTCAAAACGCCCAGTGTTTGAGTTACTTGATGTCAAAAAACATACACATAACCTAGGTGGGATATTGCAGTTGACGTACCAGGTTATCCTTATCGATGGCGAAGGGAACGCCGTCGAGACAAATTCCACATGTAGTACATCGGAAACAGGCCGGATGGTAGCTTCGATTTAGCGCCGAAAGCACCTGAATCAGCGACCATTGCAGCAAAGCGAGGGAAATACTCCACTTGGGAACTGACCATATCCTGAATCGGTTGTTTGCATTCAGCGCATCGTGTCGTTTTCCGGTCCATGTTGTACAGGTAGTCTTGTTTACAGTAGAAACGTCCATCGCTGAGGTAGAACTGCTGTTCTCTGGAAAGTCCAAGCTTTCTCTATTGGCAGAGGAACCGACTGTATGTGACTTTTTTCATTCGATCTCAATTTTGAGGGATGCATTGACAACATCTCGATTTCAGTAGCATTTCCATTAAACACCGACGAAGTGTGGCGAGCTTAGTCATACAGAGGTGTGACGCAAAAATCAAAAAAACTGAACAGGACAGCAAATCCGTACCTTAACTCTCGTCCGCACACCTCACAAGTGAAGCAAGCCCTATGGTATGTCGAGTCGTTCACTGTGTAGCGATCCTCGCTATCGTACATTGGAAGGCGGCAATTAGCGCACAAACCTGAAAACATATCTGATTGACCAGCACAAAAACGGATTAAGCATGAGGTTGGACCATTTTGAAACAACTGGAAATTAAAGGCATCGTTCGCGCTGAAGACCAATATCCATTTTTCAGGCTCAATTTCGTGATTGAGCCCGGCGGACCACGTTGGTGAAGTTTTGCGCGTCAAAAACTTGAGGTTCTGAAGTTGGAGTGGTTCAAAATGACGATCCGCCACCAATTTTCACCAACCATCTAACACAAGGAACAGAAGCGCCACCACATGCGCGGATGATTCAGCATTTGAAATTTTTAATTCGGGAAATTCTTACATCCAAACTTGCCCAATGGATACTTTATTTTTCAGAATAAGTTCCAGTGAACAAGAGGCAACAGGAATTTACCCACCTAATAAGTTTGAAGCAAAAAACACATCCGACGTTTGCGAAAAAAACTTCAGACGTATTGCACCAGACACACCGAAATCGACGGAGGGGTGGGAAGTGAATAATTCGAGACATTTCAAAATGAGTTTTTTCGCAAAAGTCGATGGTTCTGTGGAGCCTTTCCGCTCTTATTCTGTATGTCAGAGAATTGCCTGCGCAAAAACATGAAAAAATGAGATACGGTTTTTTGCGCGTACGATGCCTTTAAGTGGCATGAAATCCTTTTTGAGCGGTTAAGCCCTCTGAAACCCTTCAGAGAAAGTTTTGAATATTAGCTCGACTGGGTCTCGCTCGCCGAGCTACCATCCGGGGCCACCATCCATCAGTTGGGCGGTGCCTCCAGAGGCCAAACGAGGTCCAAGCACCTCAAACTTGGCTATATGAACCGACGGAAGTGTAGACATCTGAATCATGGATTTCTCGGCTATTTCGCGGCGAGCATTATTTTGCGGCCATTTCGCGGCTACTACGCGGCGATCAGACATTTCGCGGCTATTTCTCGGCCAACACTCTCAGAGAAGCAGCTCCAGTAACCAGTAGAAAAGTCCACAGTCTGCTTTCAAGGAGCGCATGCCTCGTGACTTGAGGCAGGCGTAATACTAAGACTCTCACGACTGTCCATACACAATCTCGCTAACTTATCGCCGCTCGCGAGCAACGCGGAACTCTGTACGCAAATATATAAGAATCCCGCGCAGAAAACGGACTGTATATCTACTAATTTGGTGCTACGATTCGTGTTAGATTTAAATGAGCCGCACGGAGGAACGGTCTTCGATTTCTGCGACTGCCCTCTAAACACAATAATCAAACTCTATTGGGTAATGAACTACAGAGTTACAATCCGCATACAACTCACCGTAATGTCGGATGGCGAACCCTAAATCGCTGTGGAATCACACGTTTTCCTGTGCTACTATTTGGCTATACTACGCTATGTGTAGTTTACATCATGAATGGTCACCCACCAACTTGATGCCTCTGCTCGACTACAAGATCCCTTCGTAGCTGTTCGCTGAGTTTCTCGAATTTCTGATCCTGAGTCTCCAGAGCGTCATTGATCTCCCGCCACCTCACCTGCCGCTTCTGCTCGTCCACTGTTGGCCTAAAATACACTACTGTAACCGCTAAAGGGTTTTTGATTTCAGCACACCTACGTATACCCTACGCTGACCTTTCAATTAGGTTACCTTCGCTTTAAAGGCAGCACACGCTCAAAAAAGTTGTTTAGATAACTACGTTTCTGAAGCCACGTGGCTCCTAGTAGACTGCTCACGCCGTTGGAAGCGTCAAAAACGGGTCAAAACTACTAAATTTCAGCAATGTAAAACGAAAAATTTCTGCAACCCCGCCCCAAAATACAAACTCGTTCAGATTGATAGTAGTAATACGGCCACTTTGGCTGGTTTTTGATGCTTCGAACAAGGTGAACGTTTCAGTATAGGCTGTAAGAGTATATCGGCTTGTCTACCTCAATCGTTTTGTTGCTAATATTCGCTGTTTTAACCGCGCGCCGTAAAACTCGTCCACTTTCACCCGGTAACAAAATAACCGTTATTCCTCTATTTGCACACAGTTTTCGCCCGTTTTTTCGTCAGTTCCCAATACAACCAGCTCCAAACCTTTGATTTATGTCACAAAATCTATACCATTTTTGAGCGTATCAGCTGCCTTTAAGAATTCTTGTAATTTCTATAGCAAGGAAATGTTGATCTACGTCGGCCAACCCTTATTTCTTCTCAAGCTCCCTCGTATCTATGCTCTGTTTATAGCTATACCTTGTTTATCACGGAGTGCACAAATTCATGGTTCACTACTGCTCCTCTACTGGCCCTCTACTACGATAATCGACGCGTTCTAGCCCATCCCGGTATGCATTGGAGACAACATAGGCGATCTATATCTCACTGTCGTCACCAGGGAATTGCGGAATTTTCTGTTTTCTGTTTTCTGCCCATTTTTGGCCATTTTTTTCTGTTTTCTGTTTTCTGTAAAAATAGGCAAAAATTGGACAGAGAACAAAAAAAAAGTGTACCGCGATTTGCAGCAGGACGGTTTTTTGGTTTTTCCAAGCTAAGCCGATAGGGTGAGGGTGTACTTCACCCAGGCTCTCTGCAGTTGTACCACGCTAGACACTTTTATCTCGCTCTCGCTGTAGTGGTTATCCATTAGTGCACGTGTGGCGTGGTGGGAGGAAACGGCGTTGTTCGCTGTACAAGGTCGGGTTCGATCCTCGCCGAGGTGAACCAAACCAACCAACCCTACGGGATCCTTCAATTGGAAACAGATTCATGTAGGGAGATGAAGGCACTCATTGGGAAGTAGGCTGGCCCCCGCAACCCACTAAATAAGCACGAAACCCATTCCTCTGAAAGTGTGCCGCGTCAGTGCCGGCAAAGTACCGCGATCCTCGACTGTGCCGCCATAGTTCCGCGATAGTGCCGCAGCGGCTGCGTGCTCGGACGATTCCGCTGCCGTGCCTTGAGCCTCGACATCGCCGCGATAGTACCGCAGCGGCTCCGCGTTAGAACCGCGTCGGCTCCGCGAGGATGCAGCGGTGAAGCCGCGTGGAGTACGATGCACTGTCCTGTGTGCTAAATCGAAATCTTCGCCGGTTTAGTATACCCAAGTTTGAGGTACATTCCGTGTTTCCTTATGGGCAAAAGCGGCGGTAACCTCTGTACTTATCAGACACAGGAGGGATCGCGGAGCCGAAGCGGTACTGTCGGGTTCCCGCTATGACTCCGCGGCTCCGCGATAGTGCCGCTTTGGTGCCTATACGCGCCAAAGCGGCACTATCGTGAGCCGCAGCGGAAATTTCTCTCAGAGTCAAGCCTCTATGAATACCCGCTCCCCAGCGGACCAGCTTTAGTAGAGCGGGGTGCACGCAGAACTCTAAATACGTGTTTTAATTCACTGCAACGCAGATGGCACAGAATTCAGTTAAGAGGAAGAGACAAGAAATTGATGGTGAGCCTATGAGGCAGATGCCACAGAGGTACGAGAGGCTCTCAACGGTGGAGCAAACGGCGCGTCTGGTCATTTATACTCTAACGGCACAGGCGCGCGGTACGGGCGTGACTTTCAGCTCTGAGACTAGCAGTGTTCAAACCAGCAGTTATCCCGCAATAGGTGTCAAAATATGTAAACTCAGGAACGGAAAGCTGGCTCCGACTTCAATACGTACTCCTTGCACAGACTTATGTATTGAGATTCTAATAGAGTAATCGAGCTTTTACTGCCTGGGAAAAGGAAGGCTCGATGAACATTTGTCATCTCATCGCACTCATAATCTGCAATTCTTGAGCGTCTATACTTTTTGCTCTGGTCAGCTGTAAGGTTTTTTTTCAATTCAATGAAAGATGCATAGATCAATCGAAAAATGTATAAATAAAATTTCAATGTTTTGAAAAATTTCGTTTAGTGTACGCTGAACACGCTTTATTGATTTTTTAAAATGTTCTGTTTTCTGTTTTCTGTTTTCTGCCCATTTTTGGAGATTTCTTTCTGTTTTCTGCCGAACTGGATTTTCTGTTTTCTGTTTTCTGTTTCCAAAAATATTTTTTCCGCACATCCCTGGTCGTCACCCAAGACTCGCCAGCTGGAGGCGTATCCGTCGTTTAAGGGGTCAACGATACATACAAGGGTCAGCTGAGAACGCGTCGATTACCGTAGCAGGGGGCCAACACAGGACCAGTGGCGGACCACTCCCTTATGAACAGAGTACACCTCCTTCACTGAGGTCTTCACCTTCCTTTGGTAGCTAGAGAAATGAATCGTCTGAACACAGGGGCGAAACAATTCATATGTAGAGTTATACTGCAAAAACCTCACATTCAAACTCTCATTTTTTTCAAAATAAATTAATGTTCTGCTCCCTGTTCGAGAAGAATCAAAATAATCAAAAGCTGGATATTTTTTTTGATTCGACATCACAAGTGGACCAAAGTAGCAAAAACTGGTAGTCAAAAAATTGGAACGTCATGGCACGCTTATATACTCGTGTAAACTCGGGTTCTCTGCTTAGGTTGAAAGCATTCTTTGCCTCTGAATCACTGGACGAAGGTCGAAAAAAGGTCGATTTTTGCTGAGTCACCTACTGTACACCATGGGCGAGCTGCTGGTTTTACCCTAGGTTAAAACTATACCTACTGGGCGAACCACGGAGGCAGCCGTGCAAAGAGCGGCAAACTGTCCGAGCAAACATCAACGCTTTTCGCCCAAATCTTAATAAGTAGCTCGCCCACAACGGGTTCGCCCCACAAAATCGCCCATTTGTCCTTTCTCGTGCATTGGTTAGGGATGAAGGAATGCAAATTGTCCATACAACGGTGGTCAACCAGGATTCGCGGTTCGACCAGAGGTTCCTCGCCTTTCAGCACTGCCTCTTGTAGTAGCTTCATATGTCGGACAGCAGCTCCAGAGAGTTTTCAGGGGTTTGTATAGTTGCAGCGACGAGCGAGTGGTCGCCGAGCATTAGCCTTGACGTGGCGTTTTCTACCGTTCTTTCGACACTGGAAGCCTAGGATGCTTCTCACCTTTCATTTTACTGTGAAAAGTCACCAAGGATCATCATCGTGAACATTACCTTTAAGGAGACCATGTGTGTTTAGTGCTAGAAGACGTAATATTGCGTCGTGCTCATTTGCATCTAACCGACCAACCACTCAACAAGTCTTCGAGCAACAGTGTCGCGGCAACGCCGTCGCACCCGCGACGAAGTATGCACTAGGTCCTAGGCGTGTTCGTTACGTCGTGTTAGGTTTTCTGAACAATACCTGAATGCCGGTGGCTTCCCAGTGGGTGGCTTTTTGTCTGTCAGTCGAACTTGCTGCGTGAGTCCAACTCCGTAACTAGGAGAAGAGTTGTTCGTCTGCTGTTTGCGGCTGAGAATCTCAGCCAGACTCAGGTCTGCTTTCTGCTTCGGTGAAGCCGTCGTTTGCCTTTCCTGAGGACTTCTCCTTGAGAATCGATCCAACTGCGCACTGCTCACATTAATCCTCGTCGCAATATCGGTCTTCAGCGGACTGTCAGATCTTTGAGAGTCAGGCGGAGAGGTCTGGGATCGGTATGCAGACGAATAGTCGGAAAAGGATGACTGGCTGGGTGGGGTCGGTGATTTCTGACTCGAAGCGGACGAATAGTCCGAATACTTTCGCTCATGATTGGTGGCCACTCTCAGCTCACCGGAGGGTGACGGAAGCGAGTTTGTTGCCGAGTCGCTGCGCTGAAAAGTCTGATATTAAACGAGAAATGAAAAGTGGAGAACTGGAGGTGCCTACCGTGCCGACGTCATCCTCGCTTTCACTGGACGCGTGATAGACATTACTTTTGGGAAGCGAATCTGCAATCTTCCTGGCGTACTCTCTAGCACTCTCAGCTGTCTCGTGTTGGTTGAAGCCATTCACTCTCGGTCGATTCACCGACAAAACCTTGAAAAGCGGTTTGAGTGAGTGAGAATTTTAGTTGATTTGTTCCCTGATGGAATTGCAAAAAGTTTTTTCCTACAACTTCTCTAATTTCTGTAACTATTGTAATGGACCAGCCTCAAATAGAGCAGCACATATGCAACTGGGCTGCTGCACCTGTCAAAAACAAAGGTAGGTCTCACTAAAGCACTTTACTCTTCTCGCAACACCTTTTTTCATTCACAAGCTCGTTGATATTTGATATCGCTCTCCGGCCTCATCCCTTCCAACATGAGAGTAATATTACGATTTTCATAAACTTTTGAAGCAGGATCAGAATTATACATGTTTTGCGGATATGGGCAGCGAAAGGCTGAGACGGATGGAAATTAGGGAAGAACGTGGGAGCAGCTAGCGCTTCTATGCCAGAATGGCACCTCTTAACGCTCGCACGAACAGGGGTGTATCCAACAAATTTTAGATATCACTAATTCGATGATTCTAGTCATTCAGGAGGAAGCTGCAAATTACGTTAGCCAGGGACGCCTTCCCAGCCCCCAGTTCTGACGAGCCTGTGGCGCCGCGGACGTTTTCGATGGCAACTTGCCAAGCAACTCCACCGCGTCCAACCTTATCGATTCACGCGCATTTCGCCATTAGCGCGCGCTTGAGGAAACTAGCAGGGCGCGTAAGCTCGTACGCGCCACGAACCTGTACGTACGTTAGAAACCGCTACTTTAGCTCGCTCTGAGCGCTCATCCTCGCTGTTTCTTTACTATTCGTTAACTCACGTCCAAACAACATCATTTTCCAGTCTTGCCCGGATACGTTTTTCATAGTGAACACTGCCTCTAAAGAACTCCTGAAGAGGTCATGCACCAAATTTTAGACTTTGACCGATTTACAGTACACCCACCGTAACCTACCGTAATCTATCAAAAGTCCAAAAAAGGACGACAGCTTTGTGTTGAGCAGTCCAAATAACCCCTACGGAGATGTTGTGAGGCAAATCTGTCGCAGCATTCTTAAAATCGTCAAACTTCGAGCTTGGCAGACAAAAACCCCTAGTGTTGAAGCTTTGAACCAAATCAGTCGAAATTTAACGAAAATTCACGAATGGACCTCAGATTCGTAAACAGCTCCCATAATAACCCCTAAAAAACTTTTGAGCCACACCCGGAGCCATTTACCAAAACAACCTATGTACGTAAGAAATGCTATTCGGTCGCCCTTTTACCCTTGCGATAACGCCCTCTTCTGAAATTCTGAGCTTGGATTATTCATGTACTATCCCACACCTGCAACTGTCAGAACAGTTTCGTGAAACCTCACGTGTAAGTAAAAACAGGTCCTAGTAATGGTTTGAAGCCGTTTTTAGCCCAGCAATCTGAGCGGGCCTATTGAGGTCTGAATCCCATTCTAACTGGAAATGTAGATTTTCTCTGGGCAGAGACTCACATCATTCCGCCATTTCTGAACGTCAGTGTTCCTGATTTGATGTGCTCGAGAAGTCTTCGCATCGAGTCCCAGCTGCACCATTCCCTTGTCAGAGGGCGTCAACATGTCCCCACGAATTCGCTGAAATTTCGATTGATTCGCTACCAACAAAAGAAATTGTATCCATAATGGTCTTGAAATTGTTGGTCATGCTAGATGCTATAATACACGACTAATCGGATTGGGGTTGAGGTGACAGAATGAGGAATGCCATTTCACTCAGTGTTCTAGACCTTGATTCGGGAAAAAGCTCCACGCAATCAACTTTTTACTAATATTCCATTAAACCGAGAATGTCTTAAACTGAATGATTGAAGAGAGCCATTCTCTCGTCATCATCGGCACGAACCCATATATCTTCGGAGAACATCTAACTATAGGTGCTACGATAAGGGGAAGAGCGGAAGCATGATAGAAAATGCTCATATGGCTTAAGCAATGGACGAAAAACAACGTCTGAAAACAACTGTTTTCTGTAATACAGTGCGTTTCAAAACTATTAGGTTGTTCGGAAAGAAATGCGTGCTGAATCTGTCCATTTATTTCTCTCCTACAAAAAGATTTTGCAAAACGGTTTTGTCTGTTAGAAAGAGATTTTTATTGTGCATCTTTTGATATATTTCTCTCTATGTCTACTTTGTTTTTTTAAGAAAAAAAAGTTTAGAAAATGCTTGACCAAAATTTTCGAATGCGAGCTTGCATGTGGTACGACTTCAAGCAAGGCAAATCGGCTGCTGAATCTCATCGTGCCCTATCTGAGGTATTCGGCGAAGAAGCCCTGTCAAAAACTGTCAGGAACAGAAACCTGTCAGAACAGAAACACGCCGGTGACACCCCAAAACCGACTCCGAAACCGGGTATATACGGCAAAAAAGGCGATGCTCTGTGTTTGGTGGAACAGCAAAGGTTTGGTGCACTTCAAAGTTCTGGATTCGGGTCAAACTGTTACGGAGGACATCTACAAAAATCAATTGAACCGCGTGGATCAAGCACTGCGTCGTCAAGGTGTCGAAACGAAGACGACCAAATTCCTCCAAGACAACGCTCGTCCGCATGTCGCGAAAATCGCTTTGGAAAAAAATTGAGGAACTGGGCTGGAAGGTCTTGCCTCATCCGCCATACAGCCCAGACCTGGCACCATCCGATTGCCATCTGTTCCAGTCGATGCAGCACTCCCGGGCCGAGAGAAAGTTCACAAACTGCGAAAAAGTTCAACTCTGGGTGTCCAACTACTTTGAGTCGCAGCCGCCCGAGTTCTTCGAAATAGGAATCCATTCTTGGCATAAACGTTGACCACAAGTGATAGTAATGTTGATTATCTTTCGAATTAATCTTGTTTAATTTCGTTTTTATAACAGAACATTTTTTAAACTCAAACGCGCATTTCTTTCCGAACAACCTAATATAAAGGCACCATATTTTCTTAAAATTCTCGAACCCACAATTCGTATGGAGAAGAACCTAGTACAGTATTCGAGCACCCTTCGTATACGTACTCTGCCATAATCACAACTTTCCTTCTAGTTTCTGTTACAATCATTTTTTGGAGCTTTCTTTGATTTTATGCTGCTTCAAAACAATAAAGGCACTAAAGAAATAGCTGTTTTTTTTCTGATATCATCGGAGTCACTCGCCCAACTTTCACTGAGGCATGTATCATTCCTATTTACTACAGTGTACAGTGAAATAGTGCTCCCTACCAAAAATTAAGATCAAGTGGATGTGTTGCAAAAACCTGGACACTCCAGTGAAGAGAGCGCCGCATAATCAAGGTATTCTAACGATTGCATCGGCACATTTGCTTATTCTCAGGCTACATGTAGAACTAAGAATACTACAGGAATACCGACCATACTGAAATCAGGGCGAAAACGGCGGATATGTTGACAGATGTCGAGTTGCACGATCGGTTTCGCGCAGGTCTATGTCAATCTATAGCCGGATTTCCCCAGGGGGACTATCTGAGGGTGAATCAAACCAATCGAAAACATTGCCAGAGATACTAGAACAAGGTCTTCAGTGCAGGTAGGGCATAAAATAGCGGCTCAGGTGCTTACTAAAAAGAGGGATTTTGGAAATAAAATTGTGGAAGATGTCACTCTTGAACCCTTTCCACCCTTATTATCAGGAGACCCTTTTTCGTCTCCATGGTGTCTATTCCGATTAAACTAGTGACGAAGTAGACGACTCCAATGATTACGACCTATTGTGGCTTCATTTGAAGATGAAGAGGTCCTTGTCCCGTGGGCGAATTTTGGATACATGCTCAATGAAGGTTCGTAGACCCGATTGGCTGTACGGTATCGTCTTAGAGACCCTTGAAATGAGCTAACTGGTTGCCCACGGTCGTGGAATATCTAAAAAAAAACTATTTCGATCCTCATTTGTGGCATCATTGAAGTCGGAAGTTAATGATAGTCTTGTTGTCCATGAAAGCCTCTCTCTTTTCGCATAATTCCAAAATTATAATACTCAAAAAATATTGCTAACTGGCACATATTCCGTACACAAATCCATTGAACGTATCTGAGGTGCGTCACTAAGAAAGATTGATCCAGGGTACAAGCACTACAGGACCGTTGATGAGCTCAAAAGTGTGATTCCTGATTTATGAAAGAGAAGCAGGCCAAGGCCGGTATAAAACTTTTGAAATTCCATCGATAACTTTCTTTTCGAAGTTGAATTCCACGGGGGAGATCCCACTACACTTTAATTTGCCATGAAAGATCACTCAATCGCAGTTGTACTATCGAATAAACGAGTGCCTTTATAGTTTTGAAACAGGATAAAAAGATAAATTTTTGAAAAAAGTTGCTAAAAAATAATCTTGCGGGATATACATACTGTTGTGGACTAGTGTATGCGGAAGTAAACAACTCGTCAAATGTGCAGAAGAGTTCCCGGAACTTTCTGTCGAATTAGGTATCCTGAGAAAATTGGGTGCCTTTATAGTTATGAAACGCACTGTAGTAGAATTCAACTCCTCAATGTACTGCAATCCTTCCTAGAACACAATTCTCCGTTTGTCTATTTTTTAAATTTGGCGAAATTTCAGGGAATCTCTAAACCCAACGTCTATGTAAAAATGCATCAGACCAACTCATCCTTTGGAAATCGAGAAATTCTGTCTCAGCAATGTCTAATCGCTTTGCCAACATATCCTCTGTTCGGGGTTAAATTTACAGCGTGTCATTGCGGACTGGCGCTCTGGGCACGCGACGCGTATGTAGATTTCTGAAAATTTAGCTTCCTGGCAAAAGTAACGATTTGGTAATGGTGAAAAAATGCTTCAAAAATATCTTGAAATATCTTAAAAAATGATTTGGCGTAAAATGGCCTGGAAATATAAAAAAGCTAGGAAATGAAGTGAAATAACCAAAATTGCGATTTGGTGGTCCATCATTTCACAAGCTTCTCCGTTAAACTTATCAAAACAAAATCAAGCACGATATGGAAAGGAGCTTTGCGTTCACCTAGCTTGACCTATGCTGATTCCCTTATTGCAGCTTTCAAAAATGGCTTAAGGTTTCCGTTGCGCGCTTGATTTTGTTTTGATAAGTTTAACGGAGAAGCTTGTGAAATGATGGACCACCAAATCGCAATTTGGTTATTTCACTTCATTTCCTAGCTTTTTTATATTTCCAGGCCATTTTACGCCAAATCATTTTTTAAGATATTTCAAGATATTTTTGAAGCATTTTTTCACCATTACCAAATCGTTACTTTTGCCAGGAAGCTAAATTTTCAGAAATTTCACATATTTTTCCCGAAGGTTCCCTTTTTAACTTCAATTTTGCTCAACGATTTCTATTTTGGAATGATGAAACATCTAACAGACGACATTGCCTTATGAGTACAACTTTTAAAACTTATGACCCAAAACAATGAAAAATACCACTCATTGCCGCATTCTGTGCATTATGTGAGAACTCAATGCTATCGATAATTGAAGAAAATCTAGTTTAATATTGGATCTTGCATGATGAGAAGAATTTCCCAAACAAGTGACTCAGAGCCATCAACAATCAAAAATCATTGCGGCATTTTGTGAAACAGGCGAAAAAATCAATATTATTGATTAGTATTTATCGATAATGTCTGATGAGCAAAATTCTCCAACCAAGAAAACCAATCCCATCAGCAATCACCACTCCTTGCCGCATTTTGAGCAAAAAGTGTGAAAATCGATAATATTGATTATCGATCGATGACCTGTCATGAGTACGAAATCTGACAAGTTCAGTACTTATCTCCGACGACCTGTGTTGATTGGCTGCAGATTCACCCACACACTCCGATCTCCACAGCAGTAGCAGAAAAAAACAGTTTTCGTGCTCCACGGCTAATTTAGTATATAAACCCACGATTTTGAGGTACCCTTCAAAGTTAAAGTATCAAGTTCAAATTGGAGTAGGAGCGACCTGCATCCATTTCCAGCCTCCTGTCCAAAAATGAGCTCCCTAGCTCAATTTTAAGTGTACCCGCAAGATCGTGAACGCCGTCTGAAAAAAAGGAGATTAACAACAAAAACGCGCGGTCTTTCAATTTTTACTCGAAAACCAGTGAACCGTTCTAAACCATTTTTGGGCACATATACCAACTTTTTGCGCTCTTTTTAATGCAATGTAGCTCTAATTCCTTCGTTCACTCTGAACTGAGATTTCGAGAAAGGGGTTGCGCGCGTGGCCAATTCAAAACCAAATCTGGTGCGCGCTTCGCGCGCACCACAATTTCGTACGAGCTGACGCGCCCGCCCTCATCAGCTATTCATGTGAGGTTTTCTTCATTATCCGTGGTTTCTGTTAATTCTAGCGCTTTTTTTCAACAGCTTCGGGTCTTTAAAGTCTACGATTGTTATACTACAACCGTTTGATAAAGTTTTAATTTCAGGAATAGCAGAAATCGACAACACCGACAGGAACCCTCCCACTTTTGATGATTTTTTTTTCATTTCGTGGTGTTACCCAATTAGAACCTGTACTTAGTGTTCGTTACTGCCTTTTGACTTCTCTAACAAAATTTTCACTGATCGTAGATCTTTTCAGAATTTTTCTATTGTTTAGGCTGGCCCGAATCTCTAAAAAGACCTTTACTATGATTTTTTTTATTTGGAATCCTTCTTTCGTAACCTCTTTTACATATGCTGTGTGCTTTTGTTGTTCCACTTCTCCAAAATCCTTTTTCCTTAATATACATAGGTCAAGCCCGATTTTTTTTTGTGAACGATTCCGATGCCGACGATTCCCGCTATCCCTGAAACTCAAACTTTAGCAAACGGTCGTTGTATAACAGATGCAGTTTTTGAAGATCAAAAGTTGAAAAAAGGGAAGAATAGGAAAAACTGAGAGAATTTCGAAAAATTCTTATGATTAGCTGATGAGGGCAGACGCGAAAGCTCCTACGAAACCAATGCGTCGCGTGTCCGCAGCGCAAGTCCGCAATGGCACACATTAAATACATATAATCCCGAACCAGAGGATACGCTCGTAGCGAATGTTTCCCGCCACTCTTTTTTGTGGGATTCGCCAGAACCCTCGGGGCAGTTTTTTTACCAAGTGTGATATAAAATTTAAAAGCGCAAACTTTTTCTACCTAATTTTTCGATCCCTCAACAAAATTTGATGGTTTCCGAATTTCGAGAAGAAATTTGACGAAAATCAAAAGTATTGGCTGAGCGCATTCAAACGTTTCTACCATTTGCCAAAGTTACAAATCATATCTGATGATCATATCTGCGAGAATTCTCAGCTCGCATTTACTAACACATCTTTTGAAGGTGCTCCGACGATTCTCAACAACGGTTACCTTTAAGTTTGTTTTTTTTTCAGCGATTTTCAGAAATTAATGATAAAATGGCAAAATAAGCGCTGTTGGGAAGGTACTCGTCAATGTTAGATAAAGTGTGCCCGAATGAGAATGGCGGCCCACGCGGTCGGCGTGCTTGGCAGGCGGCCGTCGCATGTGCCGCCCCCTGACGAGTGTTGGATTTCAACGACGGTCACCCTCTCCCACCGTCTGCAGAGCTGATTGATCGGCGCAGTGCTTGCTGCCAGCCGGTGCCGGCCCCGTTCGTAGTCGATGGCGGTGGGGACGTTTCGCAAGCTCGTTCGAGAGTGGCGAACGCGACGGCCGCCTGCCAAGCACGCCGGCCGCATGGGCCGCCATTCTCATTCGGACGCACCTTAACAGCAATGTTTCGCTGCTGAAACTCGTTGAGTAGGGCAGAAATGATCGAAGATGCAAATTCACAAAATTAGCGAAAAATTAATAATCAAGTTCCTTAAAGAATTCCGCAACCGCGATTATTTAGACCCCAGGGGCTCAAATGTTCCATCATCTTTGGCAGCTCTGGTGGTTTGATTGAAAGTTGTGGATAGAAGCACTCAATGATGTTCAATAATAATGATTTCCACCGAGTTCGGGCACATAACTCGAGAACCACCAGGTTTCTGTAAGTAGTTAAAAGCACTAACTAGAAAATGCTGAACGCTTTTGAGCAGTATATCACATTTGGCCAAAAGATCGTCGCTGAAAGTCTAATCGACAAAGTCGAATGGTGGGAGACTTTCGTTACAACATAATGCAACATTTCTAGCTTATCCGTTGCAGAGGGTAACATACGAATGAGGAACACAAAACGAAAACCAGGTTTGTGGCTGAGAATGAGGCTACGGTTTCCCATAGACTGATATCGTTCCGGCCCTAATCCCCTCTTTATATGAAGATACACATCACATGATGATATGCACCATTAATAATACAGGAATACGCATGACTTTCGGCGAAAAAAGTCTTCGGTCGCCTTTCTCCTGTCCAAAGGCTAAGCACCGCATTATCTGATTTCCAGGACGGATTGTATTTTTCGAGATAATTCAAACATCAGAAAAGCCACCATTTCATCAGTTATTACTTAGCTGCTATGGAGAAGTATTTTCAGTATTAGGGGATTTGAATGAAATTTTCGCTATCACAACAACAAGACCGTGTTGGGGATCGGACACGTCCCCGACTGCACCCCTGGCCATTAGAGATCCAGAAAAGACGATTTTCTATCATTTTCTCAGCTTTTATTTTCAGCAGGGATTGTCATGGAAGGCAGAAGACCTATGAAAATCTGCGGAACACTTGGAATCCAGTTTTATGTTGAAACCTTCTGAGCGTCACTTTGTTTTTAGCACCAGCCCTCTTTAACAGGAGCAAAACTTTCGATATCTGGAGGATCTGGAACTGTTTATGGGAAAGGTGTGACCAATGAAATACTTATTGATTGTACAAGCAGAACACAGGTTTGTACTTCTATGGGATCTCTCAACACCGCTCCAATATGTGCGAAATGTCAGCTCTGAAATGACATTTTCTTGCTAATTACCATGGACCTTTAACCCATTCACGACCACGCCTAATTTTAGGTGGCTGCACGTTCAGACCGCGTGCAATATTGCGTCACCGTATACAGTGTCCCACCGGTGGGCCTCTTTTGCTCGAATGGCACGCCACCAAAAAAACGATTTTCGTTTTTTTTGTTTATCGTACCACTGTCGACGTCAAAATCATGATGCCAAAGTGTCAGCTTCCATAACTCATTCCTTCCAGGGAAACGGCCTCCTAAATTTTCAACTGTGTAGTTAAGACAATCCACAAAATCACGTGAGTTCGTTGAATTCTAGCGGTTTGAAACATTAATCATCGTAAATTACCATGATAGACATTGTTCTGTTCTTCCATTGACAGGAAATGCTTGGTGAAATGATAATTTTTCAGATTTGCACTAATTTTGATTCAGGTACTCCTTCGCTCTTGCGGTCTATCGCATTCCGACGCGAGTTTTTTTTTGTAGTAAACATTTTAAGCATTCCTTTTGGCATTAGGACGTAGAAAATACTCCTCAATTTTCTATATTGACTGGGAATGCTGATGGAAATGACGTTTTTTTAGATCTTCTCCCATTTTTTTTTCCTGGACACCCCCTCACCTCTCCGGTTTGACGCCTTCTTTAGATTTTTTGTAAAAAGCCTTCTTGAGCGTTCGTTTCTCTGACATATAGACGTGGAAAATAGTTCTATTATTACATATTGACTAGGAATGATTAGTGTAAAAACCGATTTATAGGTTTTCACTCGTTTTCTGCTCTGGGACGTCCCCATTTTTCTCGTCCGCTCCTCTCCAAGGTAGTTTTAATCGAAGTTGGAGCCCCGGCCTACGATGGTACACCATCCATAACCAAGCAGGACTTTCAAAAAAGGCCCTAATGATCTTAACATTGGTGATCTTTACATAAAATAATTTCTGTGAACAAAATACGGGCGAAGGAAAAGTCGATTCTCTACGCGGGAATGGTGCGCAATATCAGTATTCATAGTTCTGTGATGTATTAAATAGTGCTATACGATCTGACCACTACTAGAAGTAGGGATTGTTTCTCGAGTAATGGGAAAAATAAAAAATTTATCATTGGTTGTAAAAAATGCGATCTGTACTCAAGTTTGCGGTTTTCGACCTCGCTGCAATCGAAGGGTCAGATATATTGCAGTAGTGAAGCTGCCAGCGGACCACGAAGTTTATAGTCGACTCTCGAATAGGTTAATACATTGACCATAAGTAGGTTTAGAAATTCCTTCATGCGGTGGAGAAATCGATTTTTGAAAACAGTGTCCCACCGGTGGGACACGCGGTCCGAAGTGGTAGTCAACGCGTGTCCCACCGGTGGGACACGCGGTCGTGAATGGGTTAAAGGCAGTGTCCACGATTAAAATCGTTTTTCTGTTTTTCAGCCTATCTTCAAAACGGTCCCATGCTGATTCCAACGATGTCTCTGAAATCGCACACGACCTTCTGAGTACGGAGTTATGGTCCCTCAAAGATTGAGCTAGAGAAGCATGGTGGACGAGTTTTCCGAGGCTTGTAACTTTCGTCTTTTGCCGCCGATGTATGCGAGCTGACCTGAGTAAAGAGAGAAGTCGAGAATGAAGGGAAGAACGGGAACAATAGTCGGAAACCATCGTTCATCTCACGATTTCACGCTTTCATTCGATCATGTAGGTGGGCGTGCAGGGCGCTTTTGGGGTTTGCCTTGCGCTCGAAGTGGCAACTTCGGGTTCTTTTTGAGCTCGTCCTGGCTCGTTTTCATGCGTTCCTTCGACGTTAACGTTACAAAGTGTCCCTCCACTATCCATTACTAGCGGAATTTCAAACACTTTTTTCATCGTGAACACTGCCTTTAAACGAACACTCTATGGTACGAATGTGTTGAGTGAAGATAAAGGAGAATGTAAGTGAATCTCGAGCAGAGTGACAGCCTTGTACAACCACTTGACCATCGCGTCGCTCGCTCACCCCGACAATTCCAGAAATAGAGTTCGCGCGTCCGGATCCGTTCCGGTTCCGCTCGACACACCGGCAGGCTGCACGGCGGCTACCACTGGAAATGACAATCAATGGAGAAAAATCCGCCTTTTCGGAGTTGGGTAGAAAGCATCAAAGTTCAAAATGACATAAAAAAATAGCACGGTTGGGCGAGAAAGCAAAAGTTCTACGAAGCGGAGACACGCCTGTGCCTTAGTGATGTGCAGGGGAGTTCCCACAAAGTTTTATACAGTTTACCGCATTGTTAAAAGGTCATGATGCCGTTGCGGTCACACACTAAAACTACAATGGAAAACCTGGCACTTTGCCAGATTTCGTCTTCGATCGACAGCACAGCTGATTTTCTGGGTGAGCTACGATTTTTTCTTTTTCTTCATACTTGTTTCAGCTTTATTTTTGTTTCTGACTCTTATAATATTACGACTAGGGGCTTCTTAGTGTGCGGGAGGAATTCACCGTTTTGTTTTCGGTTTCAGAACAGAATTTCGAAAAAAAACACACTTCGAAGCCCGAAAAAACGGCCAGTTTTCCTCACGCACTAAGAATACTCACTATTCGCAATATTTAAACAGTCAGAAACAAAAATAATGCAGAAACCAACAAGAAAAAAAGAAGAAAAACTGTAACTCATCCAGAAAATCAGCTGTGCCGTCGATCGATAATGAAATCTGGCAAAGAGCCAGGTTTTCAACCGTAGTTTTAGCGTGTGACCGCAACCGCACCATGTTCTTTTAACACTGCGGTAAACTGTAGACTTTTTCAGGGTACTAGTTGTAAAGTGTGGGAGTCCTCCGTTATGAAAGTTGTGAATGAATGATTAATTGAAAACTCTGGAAACAATTCTGGACCATTTCAGCGAATAATATGTGGGACAAGTAGCAGAAACAAGGTGGTAGGTGGAGATTTTTGAAACATACCTGATGAATATTAGACAACCTCTCTTCCTGCCGCCACTTCTTCGAATGCATTCTAGGATCTCCGTATACCCAGCCACTAATTACCTTGAGACCCCAGACAAAATCACTTATTTCGGAGAAGCTCTGTAGCGCCAAGTTGAAAATAAGCGGTGTCCTAGTTAGACAATGGTGAATTAATGGAGCTAGAGAGTAGAAATAGGATTCTATGGCATCTCATCCCCATCTCTGCTCACCCTCGACCCCAAACTTGAAAATAGCCCCTCAAATGATATGTTGAGTTAGTCTTGGTGTTTGATGAATCAGAGACAGTTAACGTGAGCCATGAACGGGGAGGAAACTTTTACCAGTGGCACGCAATGACTGAGGTGTGAAATCACCGCGGGAACGAGATGATCGAAAACCCACGTGCCTACCGCTGCTTAGGCCCCGGTCATAGTTGGTGCTATTTGCATCTGCATCCCCCGCACCCCCGCTCCCCCGCACCCCCGCACCCCCGCACCCCGGTCGATACGTATGTTTAAAATGATGGAGTGAGGTTGAGAAAATCACTCGATGCATCCAACTAGATATGACGATGATTACGTGGCCAACAGGATTGCACCTGTTCAGAGAAATAGTGAAGGAGAGTATGGTGAAGTAACGGAGGTAGCAGTAAGGTTAGCTTTCTAGTGATACACAATGTTTTATCTTCGACCCGCCCACCCGGTGATTTTCTCATCCACGTATTGCATGGATATCGACCGCGTCGGATACATCGAGAGATTTTCACAACCTCACTCCATCATTTTAAACATACGTATCGACCGGGGGGTGCGGGGGTGTTGGGGGTGCGGGGGTGCGGGGGAGCGGGGGGATACACCGAGTGACTTTCTCGCGCTTCACCTCACCATGTTGTTCATACGTATCGACCGGGGGTGTGGGGGGTGTTGGGGGTGCGGGGGGTGCAGGGGATACACCGAGTGATTTTTGCATCCCATTTCCAATGCATTCTGTGTGTATCGACCGGGCTGGAGGCGTCGGCTAATCCAACTATGACCGGGGCCTTACGGGATGCAGCATGATAAGGCACTTACCCGTCGACAATCTCTCATTTGAAAAAAAACCTCAGTCAGATCGTAAGAAGAGAGACTTTCAAATGAGAAAGCACCCGGCCGCGAAAAGTCCTGCAGCTTGACATGGCGCTATACTTTCATCACAAGATTTAATTTTTGGCGTCACTCTCCCAACCTTCAGCGAGTAAGTTGAAATACACGCTCAAGCAGGCGGGGTATCAAGTAGCGAGGAAGCGCGCGCCAGTTCGCGGGGCGCAAACGCGCTACCAGGACTGCCCAGCTCTGTTTCAATCAGGTATTGGCCAGGAGCACGCCACAACTAGCGCAAAAGCGCTCGAGATAGCGCCCACTCGCTATGGCTAGTGCGTCACTTCAATTGCTTCAACAGCTTTTACTTCATCGCTAGTATAAGCAAACACGAAGAATGTTACTATTTGCATTGCCTCTTATTACAGGGGTTTCAAACATCTGTCTACTATATAGACTGCTTACAATGCGCGCTCTGTCTCATAGCTCAAACGCACGCATTTGAACAGGAGCGAGTTTTGAGAGTGCACATAGCGGTGTGATAAGTGTGCAGGACTTAAGAAAACGTAAAGACAAACTTTCACGTCTAGAAGGTGCGAAAGGATTAATGGGTTTTGAAAGAATTTGTTGTGTGAGTTTGTGACTGGCAAGAATCGCCCGAATTCTCCGGAAAACCTGCTAGAATCTGCCGCCTCGCTGCAGAACTGGAGCCGACGCTCGCGGGGGAATAAAGCATTGCCTGAATTCCGCCGAGTTAGGACTGACTCGACCAGGCGAAAATGCGTCAACGCCGGGATTCTGCCGCGAATCTACCGCGATGCTTGCCTTTCCATCTCAAGATTCGAACCACCAACCCTTACCACTTCACCTCTCTGTAGTTCACCGCATTTTCAAGGTTATTGCAGCCCACATTAATTTCGAACTTTGAAAGATAAAAGCCACATAAATCTATAAGGCACGGAAACAAGGAACAAGTCGAAACGTAACAAACGGAAGCGCTTGGGTCTCACTTCTTAAGTTATTCCATTGGAAAAAATGAAGTCATGAGCCAACCCTTCTCACTATATGTAGTTCTTCACAATTACGATTTCGGCCTCATTATTATTACGTTGCATTGAAATCTGCCATTCTTGAAATCTGCCAATGAGAACTGACTGTTTCACTTTTGTTCTATTAAAGGCAGTGTCCACGATGAAAACCATGTCTGATTTTTTGGTGGAGATCGGCAGCTGCGGGGCCTAGCGCAACCCTAACGTTGAAAAAACTAAGAAAAATGAGCTCGGAACGGTCCCCTACGGCCCCAAAGTTGGACACCCGTCAGCTCGTCACACCCAGATGCACTTTCCACGCCCACCGACGTGAACAAATGAATGCTCGAGATTGTGAGATGAGCGATGGTTTCCGATCAATAGCCCCGTTCTTCCCTTTATTCCCAACTTCTCTCTTTACTCAGGTCAGCTCGCATACATCGGCTGCAAAAGACGGAAGTTACAAGCCTCGGACAACTCGTCCACCATGCTTCCCTAGCTCAATTTTTGAGGGACCATAACTCCGTTCCCAGAAGGTCTTGTACGATTACAAAAACATCATTGGAATCAGCATGGGACCGTCTTCAAGATAGGTGGAAAAGCAGAAAAACTCTTCTTATCGTGAAAACTGCCTTTAAGTATTTGTACAAATGACTATTAACAAGCTATGATACCGAAATACTTGAAAATTCGTCGAAAATGGGAAACAGGATAGCACTGATAATCTTTACCAGTGCAGGCAGAAAGGTAATAAGCTTTTTGAATGACGGAAATGATTGCTCGAATCAGAAAATGATGAGCATTCGTTCCCGAGCCACCGGCAGCGCGGTACATGTAGAGCGCGAACAGTAGCGCGATTTCTGACGCAATTGACTGCCTCCAGTAGCGCGGTTGACGGATACTTGATATCAAATAGCGCCACGATAGAGCGTTTGCGCTTGCCCAAGCATATATCCATAGCGCGTTTAGGCTGGTGATAGCCCTTTTGGGTGGCCGTCAAGCAAGCCATCGCGCGTTTGCGCCAAAACTAGGGCGGGCCAGCAAGAAACGTGATACTGTCCATCATAGCGGGTTTGCACTAAAAAAGCGCGGGCTATCGAGATACCTACTCAGGCGATTGTCAACCCCAAGCAACACCGAACAGGAATCGGAGCCGCTTGACAGTTTGGCTCGTTCTCCCAATCTGCGGGTCACTGCTGTTGCTGTTCGGGCAAATCGGAGCAGCCCGTACAGCAACAGCTGCGGCCAGTAAAGCAACAGCAGTGGCCCGAATAGCAACAAAAGCCGACGCGCTGATTGGGAACACGAGCCGAACTGTCAGGCCGACAATCGCCTGAGTAATGCTGTCCCACGAGAAAGGGTTTTCCTCTGGGCAGGCTAGTCACTATCTAGCAGAGTATAAGTTCCATTTCTTTTTGTAAAAAGCTGTGCATCCCTTCTGTGAAAAGCACCGCAAAGATCATGGTCATCAACTCCTTTTCCGTAGGATTAATTCCCATTCTGTTCGGTTACCTTTTCTGATAGTAGCAAAAGTCTCGTTGCTGAGAACCATAGGAGCTTAAGAAAAGTGCAGAGCAAAAGTACCATAAATTTTTTTAAAGAAAGCAAGTAAGGGAAGCGAAAGAAGCCTGGGGCTTATGCAACATAGGAAGACTGGAGGAGCGAATGTGAAGCATTTTTCTAAGGCGAAGCAAGCTCAAACCTGGGAAAATATGGTAAAAACTTTTCCACTACATAAATAGTTCATTAGAGAAGCTGCGAAAGAAGATGTTACTGAATGAAACGTGATCTTACCCGCTGTTTGTCCAAGTTGATCATGTTGAGCTTGCCGGCGAGTTCCTTGGCGACTCCTCCCCGACCTTCATTGAGTTTCTGAGGAGGTGGAGGTCGACCGAATGCGTCCAGCTGCGTCATAAACGCGGCCGTGTTGAAATCGCTCATCCTAAAACGCAAACCACTCATATGAGCCACGCATACTGAAAAAAACGAACTCGAAAACGAATATTCCAAACGTTTCATACTGAAGCACATGCGCATATGGTCCCTTCGAAGTGTTTAGTCTAGTGAATGTACGGTGCTGGGGCGGCAGATCGCGATCGAAACCTCACTGGTCGATGGTGTCGCGAACGCCGCACGGCTCGCCGCAATGATCGCGCCTCGTTCATTTGCTAGACAACCTTCGACGAGAGGCCTTTGCGTACACACAATAATGTTGAGAACGATGACAACTAGGTGGGAATGAAGAGCGATACATGAGATTTACGCAAACTGGGTTGTCTTCGTGCAGAAGCTCTTAAAGGCAGTGTTTACGATGGGAATCGTTTTTCTGCTTTTCCACCTATCTTGAAGACGGTCCCATGCTGATTCCAACGATGTTTTTGGAATCGTACAAGACCTTCTAGGAACGGAGTTATGGTCCCTCCAAAATTGAGCTAGGGAAGCATGGTGGACGAGTTGTCCGAGGCTTGTAACTTCCGTCTTTTGCAGCCGATGTATGCGAGCTGACCTGAGTAAAGAGAGAAGTTGAGAATGAAGGGAAGAACGGGGCTATTGATCGGAAACCATGGCTCATCTCACAATCTCGAGCATTCATTTGTTCACGTCGGTGGGCGTGGAAAGTGCATCTGGGTGTGACGAGCTGACGTGTGTCCAACTTTGGGGCCGTAGGGGACCGTTCCGAGCTCATTTTTCTTAGTTTTTTCAACGTTAGGGTTGCGCTAGGCCCCGCAGCTGCCAATATCCACCAAAAAATCAGACATGGTTTTTATCGTGGACACTGCCTTTAATTTAAGGCAGGGTTCGCGATAAAATCGGTTGTTGTGCTTCCTCATGGAAAGGTAGATCTGGGCATCACAAAGGGGAAAATAAGTGAAAAATTGGATTAAAAACGCTCAGGAACAAGTTTTTGCTTGGTGTCCTCCCGCCCCCAATGAACGAGATATCTACATATAAAGCCTGTTTTGTTAACGTTTATTTTGCTTCCAAAGTAAATTCGGAGCACTTCTGGAGGCTACTGACTACTTGAAGAGCATAATAAAAGGTGGATGAACAAGCATTAACAAAAAAACTCGCTAATTAGGTGGCCGGCCGACACCTGTAATTAGCAGTTGTACCCTGTTTCTGAGAGCTTTTTCCGCAAATTTCCGTGTTTTTTCTCTTATTTTTACTTTTTTGATGACCAAATGTACATTCTCATTAAGAGAGCTCGAAAATCCTTTTTATCGCGAACCCTGCCTTTAAGACCAAGCGGGCGGACCGTGAAATCCCGAAAAAAGTTATTCATAACTGCACATTGAACTTCTCTCTTGTTGGCAAGGACTGAAGTGTCAGAGGATTTGTTTGTTAGCCTCGATCACGACTAATATGATAAGTGGAGAGATGTCGTGCTGTAAATAAACTAGCTCATTCATTCATAATCACTCAGCGGAAACAAATGGATTCACGGCCTTAGTCAGAAGATAGTTTGAGTTGTCCGCTCATCCGAATACAAACTGTGAGAATTGTGGTGAGCGCGAAGCGCTCACCAGATTTGGCTTTGATTCGCCATCGCGCAACCCCCTGATCTCAGCATCAGGGTCCAGAGTAAACGTAGGAAGACCGTTCTTTTTGCATTTGATATACTTTAGAAAGGTGAATGACTGTTCAAAAAATGGTCCGGAATGGTTAACTGAGATTCGAGAAAAAGTGTCAAAACCACGTCATTTTGGTCGAAAAAATGTTCATCTCCTTTTCTTTTTTCAGTTGGCGTTCACGATCTTGTTGGAACACTTATCGTTGAGCTAGAGAGCTCATTTTTGACCAGGGAGCTGGTTTTGTTTGCACCTAGCTCCTGTCAAAATTTGAAGTTGGTTGCTCAATTTTTGCGGAACCTCAAAATTGAGGGTCAAGAAAGACAAAAACACGTAAACATGTTATTATAAACCATCCGACGTTTACTAGTTTGTAAAAATGAACTAGTGAAGTAAACACCGTTACTGATAGGCTTTTGCTCAGAATTTGACGGGGCAACGCTTCAATCAATACGGCAGGATCTCGGAAGTACTTTTTGGAACGCCGCACGGTGTGACTCAGAAGTGCGCCACAGAACGCCGTAGATAGTGTGCGGGATCCCAGCAGGAGTACGAAAGACGCCGTAGAAAGTGTGGGACCTAAATGGGTGTGCGCAGAACGCCGTAGAAAGTGTGCGGGACCCGAGTGGGAGTGCGCCGGACGCCGTAGAAAGTGTGCGGGACCCAAATGGGTGTGCGCAGAACGCCCTAGAAAGTGTGCGGGACCCAATTGGGAGTGCGCCGGACGCCGTAGAAAGTGTGCGGGACCCAAATGGGTGTGCGCAGAACGCCGTAAAAAGTGTGTGGGACCCAAATGGGTGTGCGCCGGACGCCGTAGAAAGTGTGCGGGACCCAAATGGGTGTGCGCAGAACGCCCTAGAAAGTGTGTGGGACCCACAGAACGCCGTAGAAAGTGGGTGGGACCCAAATGGGTATGCGCAGAACGCCGTAGAAAGTGTGCGGGACCCAAGTGGGAGTGCGCCGGATGCCGTAGAAAGTGTGCAAGACCCAAATGGGTGTGCGCAGAACGCCCTAGAAAGTGTGTGGGACCCAAATGAGAGTGGGCCGGACGCCGTAGAAAGTGTGCGGGGCCCAAATGGGTGTGCGCAAGACGCCGTAGAAAGTGTGCGGAACCCAAAATAGAGTGCGCCACACGCCGTAGAAAGCGTGCAGGACCCAAGTGAGAGTGCGCCGGACGCCGTAGAAAGTGTGCGGGACCCAAATGAGAGTGCGCCGGACGCCGTAGAAAGTGTGCGGTGACAAAGTGAAAGTGCGCAAGACGCCGTAGAAAGTGTGCGGGACCCAAATAGAAGCACGCCCATGCTGATCATTTTTTCCGCAGGGCTACCGTAACCATTCTTGAGCAAAACATGATAACGAACGATAACACACGCTCATAACATGCGGGGTATAAAAGGGCAGAGGAGCGGTATGCATTCATTCACACACCGTTCTCTAGAAGCCGCCGGGAAGTGGCTGAGGAGGTCGAAATTGTGCAAACACGTTTTTTGGCTATTACGATGTGCTCATTTCCAAGCTGACACTCAGAAAATTTTTGAAGAAGGGTTACGGTAGCCCTGCGGAAAAATGATCGGCATGAGCGTGCTTGTGACCCAAATGGGTGTACGCAGAACGCCGTAGAAAGTGTGTGGGACCCAAATGAGAGTGCGCCGGACGCCGTAGAAAGTGCGCTGTGACAAAGTGAAAGTGCGCAAGACGCCGTAGAAAGTGTGCGGGACCCAAAAGAGAGTGCGCCACACGCCGTAGAAAGCGTGCAGGACCCAAGTGAGAGTGCGCCGGACGCCGTAGAAAGTGTGCGGGACCCAAATGAGAGTGCGCCACACGCCGTAGAAAGCGTGCGGTGACAAAGTGAAAGTGCGCAAGACGCCGTGGAAAGCGTGCGGGACCCAAATGGGCGTGCGCAGAACGCCGTAGAAAGTGTGCGGGACCCAAATGAGAGTGCGCCGGACGCCGTAGAAAGTGCGCTGTGACAAAGTGAAAGTGCGCAAGACGCCGTAGAAAGTGTGCGGGACCCAAAAGAGAGTGCGCCACACGCCGTAGAAAGCGTGCAGGACCCAAGTGAGAGTGCGCCGGACGCCGTAGAAAGTGTGCGGGACCCAAATGAGAGTGCGCCGGACGCCGTAGAAAGTGTGCGGGACCCAAATAGAAGCACGCCCATGCTGATCATTTTTTCCGCAGGGCTACCGTAACCATTCTTGAGCAAAACATGATAACGAACGATAACACACGCTCATAACATGCGGGGTATAAAAGGGCAGAGGAGCGGTATGCATTCATTCACACACCGTTCTCTAGAAGCCGCCGGGAAGTGGCTGAGGAGGTCGAAATTGTGCAAACACGTTTTTTGGCTTTTACGATGTGCTCATTTCCAAGCTGACACTCAGAAAATTTTCGAAGAAGGGTTACGGTAGCCCAGCGGAAAAATGATCGGCATGAGCGTGCTTGTGACTCAAATAGGTGTACGCAGAACGCCGTAGAAAGTGTGTGGGACCCAAATGAGAGTGCGTTGGACACCGTAGAAAGTGCCGGACTCAAATGGGTGTGCGCAGAACGCCGTAGAAAGTGTGCAGGACATCAGTGGGAGCGTGCAGGACTATAGTGGGAGTGTGCAGCACCTCAGAGAAAGTGTGTACGGCATCAGTGGAAGGGTGCAGGACATCAGAGGGAGTGTGCAGGACATCAGTGGGCGTGTGCAGGACGTCAAAGAAAGTGTGCAGGCCATCAGTTGGAGTGCGCAGGACGTCACAGAAAGGGAGGGGGCAGGACATCAGTGGGTTTACTTTCATCTAACACCACCAGGCATAAATCATGTTAGAAAGGAAACCTTTAGGAAAAATAAATGAAATTCCTGAAAGTTTAGGTTCCTGGCAAAAGTAAAGATTTGGCATGGCCATAGAAATATACTCAGTTAAAAAGGGAAAATATAGAAAAATTGAAAAAGATTTTGAAATATTCCTGAGAACGATTTGGCGTAGAATAATTTGTTTTTCGGGAAATGAAGTGAAATAGTTGAAAGTATGATTTGGCAGTCGAGTTTGAACCAATTATTGATAAGAGTTGTGCAAAACGAGAGATCGCCTTGTCTGTGCTTATCCGTAGAACATATCAAAGCGAAATCACGCGTGTTGATTTTACTTCACCTAATACGTGAAGACCGCCGCATTACAGCTCCTGAAAAAGTTTCGATGCTTCCCATTTCACGCGTGATTTCGCTTTGATATGTTCTACGGATGAGCACAGACAAGGCGATCTCTCGTTTTGCACAACTCTTATCAATAGCTGGTTCAAACTCGACTGCCCAATCATACTTTCAACTATTTCACTTCATTTCCCGAAAAACAAATTATTCTACGCCAAATCGTTCTCAGGAATATTTCAAAACCTTTTTTCATTTTTCTATATTTTCCCTTTTTAACTGAGTATATTTCTATGGCCATGCCAAATCTTTACTTTTGCCAGGAACCTAAACTTTCAGGAATACAACATCTGATACCGAAGCTGTTTTGAAGGAAGGCAACTCAATTCTTCATTTTTTCTTGCATAACCCGAACTAATACGGTATAAACCAAAACTCTCCCGCTGCTTCGCGGCGGGAGCGATTTTCGAACACTCAGGTATTACCCTCATCGAACGACAACCGCTGTTGCAGCACGCTGCTCGAAGATTATCATGCTGAGACCAAAGGGGTCCCGACACGATTAGTCATTTTCCCACCTCTATAATATTCAAGCTGCGAGAGATTTCTGCCTATTCATGAAGCACTAGAAATGGCGATACATCAAGGCTTCCCTATCGCACAGTATTTTAAAGGCAGTGTTCACGATAAATTTCACTTCCAATATCTCCACGGTTTACGAAAGGTCTGGTGCTCTATATAGCGAAGCACGCTTGAAAAGGACGCGAAAGACGCGTTTTTGAGCCAAAATAGGCCCTCTCTTGTTTACGTTGATTTTTGAGCGTGGAGGAATTTCCCGCTAGAAGGATGATCAGTGCAATGAAGCGATCAGCTCACTTATCAGCACTTCCTTCACTTGATCATTCCTGTAATCTGAATCTTCATTTGTTCCTTCCGAGGGGCGGATCTGGGGCACCAGGCGTGTCTGGGGCACCAAAACGCTTGGCTTGTTTGCAGCCGTCATTTTGCAGCTCTTGGCTCGTTTTCTACCGTTCTTTCGACACTGGGAGCCTAGGATCCTTCTCACCTATCATTTCACTGTGGAAAGTCAACGAGGATGATCATCGTGAACGCTGCCTTTAAGTAAAACAACGGGAAAATTGAGAAAATTATGTGTACCTTGTGCGACAGTCTTAAATCTTCGAATAAGAAAAATACGGGGACTGTTTACGATAATGGTGCGACAAAGGGCGCCGCCATAGGATTTTTGACCACGGGTTGGATACGTGGGGCTTTTACGTCTTCGTGTTCCCTGAACCCAACTCAATGGTCACAGACCGAAATGTGGGTTTTTCTAAGTGCAAAAGCCTACACTGCCCATTTTTCGAGCCGGGATCTGATAGACTTGCTAATTGTTAGAATTCCATGATACGCAATATGCGAAAGAAAATGTAGTATAGTCTGACAATACGATCGTGTGAAATACCGAAAATGAGAACCAAATAGGGAATGTGCTGAAATATCACACCCCTTGGAAACGAGATATCCTACAGTCGGAAAAAGTGACATGAAGACAAGGCTAGAGGAAAAAGGAGGAGGAGAGCGACTTTTCTTTTGTTTTTGGCGATGCGAAGAGAGAGCTCTGCGGTAAAGTGGATGATTGAGAGCTCTGTTCCTGCGAAAACAACGACATAAATGGCTCCCACACACTCATAGTCAGAGAGACGAGCTCAATTATAAATAGCAAGTCTTGGAGTTCTACAAGGCACATGAGGAAAACCCAGAATATGTTGCTCAAGAGGTTTTATGTACAGATGCAGGCAGTTGTTCATATCTAGAGTTATCAGTTCCTTTGTAGATCCGGATCAATGGGCTGAAAATATGTAAACATCCACAGGGTGAAAAAAATAAGGAGAAAGAAGAACAACATGACTAGATTTATTGTTGTAGTGAATAAGAAAATCTATCAACTGACAAGATCAAATCAAATCTCCTTCACGGTGAATTCATTCCAGCTCATCAAGATCTATCAGATCTTATACTAACAAGCCGAAAAACCTTCATATTTATATGTTTACACAAGGTGCTGAGCTGATCGCAAAACGCTTGGCTCCGGGCGAGATTGAGCCAGCATATTTCCTTTCCCGGGGAGCGCCTTATCGCACTGCACCACCGAAGCCCCAGCGTCGCTCTCACTCAACTGCTCGGTAAACCTCCACCGAAGCAATCATCTTTTGCTTCGATGATTGCTTCGGTGAAGATTTACCGATCGGTTGAGTGAGAGTGGCGGTGGGGCTTCGGTGGTGCAGTGCTATAAGGCGCTCCCCCTCAGAGGGAATATGCTGGTTCAATCTCGCCCGGAGCCAAGCGTTTTGCGCTTAACTCAGCACTTTGTGTAAACATACCATAACGTGCACTACGACGTTAAACTGCATTTACGGCAAAAAAAAACATCCAAAAATCGTGTAAGGCTTCATACTTATACATATACAAAACCGCTCATAGGATTTGGTCAGAAAGCAAGCGAAGTCGGGTTTTCGCGTCTTTTTCGTCTTTTCTGTATAACTCGCTTCAAGGTCAACTTTGAGCGAAACTAGGGAGATAATCGTGATCCTCGCGTTGAGGGCTACCCAATGGTTTAGCCTTTGTGGTGATTACGTTGAGAACTGCAGAAGTTTCGTAATCACCCAGGTTTGTGATTACGGTGCCGTGATGGATGGTGCGCTACCGTCTCGGCCTGCGTTTCCCTGTGTCTACCGTACATAGAGAGCTGTTTGATTGCGAAATTTCCATGGTTCTCAACGAAATCCTTACAATAGCTACACCATTGGCTAGCCCTCCACGTATGGATTATGAATATCTCCCTAGTTTCGCTCAAATTTGACTTTGAAGCGAGTTATACAAAAAAGACGAAAAAGACGCGAAAACCCGACCTCGCTCGATTTCTGACCAAATCCTATGAGCGGTATTGTATGTACGTGCTCACAAGAGTGTTGTATCTAATAATTTCAATTTTCCGATCAATTCTCATACTTCGTCAGAGCCGGAATGATTTCAACTGTTCTGGGTACCAAATATTGCGTGGGGAGCAAGACTCCCATAAATGATAGAAAAATTTATGTTCAATCACAGAATTGCCAATACCATTTATTCGAAATTATTCGAATATGCGAACAAACTTTTCAATAGCCCTCCCTACCTTTTCATCCATGAGGAGCACCTACCACCTACCGTAATATTTGGGGATAATCACGGTCGAAACCACTATGAAGAGAAAACTAGATTTATTTGAAAAAATCGATATTAATCAACTCCGAAAAATGAAAACATGTTACTTGTAATATAAAGTGTAAGATACTTGAGACATTCAAGTATATTACCTTTATATCGCATGTAACCTGCACTTATATTACATGTAACATACACTTATATTTCATGTAACTTAATTAGAGCTGCAAGTTGAAGCTCAATGCTTTAAGGGTTGGAGCTGCTAGTTCCTGGCTACTACTTCAGGTACGAATCAGCAAGCTTTAATCTCTCTTGGACATCCCAGGAGCTTAAAGCTTGCTGCTTCATTACTGAAGCAGCAAGCTTGGAACACACAGCTTCATACATGTAGCAGTGGACTTAAGCTCGCTTCAAAAATATCGTGTGTCGCTCCCTCTCAACCTCCTCACGATTAGCACGAACCATGAGGAACGAGAGATCAACGACTCGGCCAGGGCGATGACCACCCTGTCGAATGTCAGTCCCATGGGCCTGCGCTCATCGGTAAGGTATGAGGCGGCCCTATGCTGTGCAGGTTTGCAGAAGGCGTTCAGCATGGGCCCTCAGTTGCTGGAGATATTTGAATTATGTTACACTTATACTACATGTAATTTACTTCAGTAGAGATAATTCACATGTAACTTACATTGATGGAGATGTATTACAAGTATATTGTAATCGTCTCTTATGTTACAAGTATTATGTTTTCACCATCGAAAACATATTACTTGCGACATTTAGCCTGCGAGCGAGAGACCGACATATTACATGTAACATACATCGGTCGAGATAATTTGCAAGTAATATACATTGGCCAATTCTGAAAATTTAGTTTCCTGGCAAAAGTAACGATTTGGTAATGATAAAAAAAGTTTCAAAAATGTCTTGAAATATCTTAAAACAATGATTTGGCGTAAAATAGCCTGGAAAAATAAAAAAAACTAGGAAATGAAGTGAAATAGACAAAAATGCGATTTGGTGGTTGATCATTTCACAAGCTTCACCGTTAAACTTATCAAAACGAAATCAAGCACGATATGGAATGGAGCCTTGCGTTCACCTAGCTTGAACACCTAGTTACAGCTTTCAAAAATGGCTTAATGTTTCCGTTGTGCGCCTGATTTCGTTTTGATAAGTTTAACGGTGAAGCTTGTGAAATGATCGACCACCAATCGCATTTTTGGCTATTTCACTTCATTTCCTAGTTTTTTTTATTTTTCCAGGCTACTTTACGGCAAATCATTGTTTTAAGATATTAAAAGACATTTTTGAAACTTTTTTTATCATTACCAAATCGTTACTTTTGCCAGGAAACTAAATTTTCGGAAGTTTCACATATTTTTCCCGAAGGTTCCCTTTCTGACTTCAATTTTGCTCAACGATTTCCATTTCGGAATGATGAAACATCTAACAACGAGATTGTCGAATGAGTACAATTTTTGAAACCTATGACCCAAAACATTAAAAAATACCACTCATTGCCGCATTTTGTGCAACATGTGAGAACTCGATATTATTGATCATTAATATTTGATCTTGCATGATGAGAAGAATTTCCCAAACAAGTGACTTAGAGCCATCAACAATCAAAAATCATTGCGGCATTTTGTGCAACAGGCGAAAAATCAATATTATTGATCGGTATTTATCGATAATGACTGATGAGCAAAATTCTCCAACCAAGAAAACGAATCCCATCAGCAATCACCACTCCCTTCTGGGAATGGAGTTATGGTCCCTCAAAAATTGGGCTAGGGAAGCATGGTGGACGAGTTTTCCGAGGCTTGTAACTTCCGTCTTTTGCCGCCAATGTATGCGAGCTGACCTGAGTAAAGAGAGAAGTTGAGAATGAAGGGAAGAACGGGGCTTTTAATCGGAAACCATCGCTCAACTCACGATTTCGAGTGTTCCTTTGTTCACGTCAAGGGGCGGGAAGAGGCGGGACTTGCCCACAGCGGCGGGGTTTGCCCACTTTTCTAAGCCGTTTTGCGACTCCTGGGTAGCTTTTCGTCCCGTTTTTTCGACGCTGTTCTTTTGTGCAAAAAGCGCGAAAATCGATAATATTGATTATCGATCGATGACGTGTCATGAGTACGGATTCGGACAAGTTCAGTACTTACCTCCGACGACCGATGTTGATTGGCTGCAGATTCACCCACCCACCCGGTCTCCACCAGGGATGTGCGGCATTTTCTGTTTTCTGTTTTCTGCCCATTTGCGGCCATTTTTTTCTGTTTTCTGTTTTCTGTAAAAATAGGCAAAAATTGGACAGAAAACAGAAAAAAACGTGTACCGCGATTTGCAGCAGGACTGTTTTTTGGTTTTTCCAAGCTAAGCCGATAGGGTGAGGGTGTACTTCACTCAGGCTCTCTGCAGTTGTACCACGACGCTATACACTTCTATCTCGCTGTAGTGGTTATCCGTAAGGGCACCTGTGGCGTGGTGGGAGGAAACGGTGCTGTTCGCTGTACCCTCGCCGAGGTGAACCAAACCCACCAACCCTCCGGGGTTCTTCGATTGGTCACAGATTCATGTAGAGAGATGAAGGCACTCATTGGGAAGTCGGCTGCCCCTGCAAGCCACTAAAAAAGCGTGAAACCCATCCCTCTGAGAAAATTTGCAGCGTCAGTGCCGGGAAAGTACCGCGATCATCGACTGTGCTGCGATAGTTCCGCGATAGTGCCGCAGCGGCTCCGCGATCAGGCGATTCTGCTGCCGTGTCTTGAGCCTCGACATCGCCGCGATAGCACAGCAGCGGCTCCGCGTTAGAACCGCGAGGATGCAGCAGCGAACCCGCGTGGAGTACGATGTACTGTCCTTTGCGGTATAACGAAACTGTCGCCGGTTGAATATACCTGATTTTGAGGTACATTCCGTATTTTCTTGTGCGCAAAAGCGGCAGGAAGCTCTGTCCTTATCAGACAAAGGATGAAACGACCGCAGGTGCCAATTTTGTTCTTTCAATTAGCCCCCCCCCTAGTTGTCTCATATTTCTTAAATAATTCCGTATCAGACATTCTCCCGGAGCCGCTGCGGCGTTATCGCGGAGTCGAAGCGGTACTGTCGGGCCCCGCTACGGCTCTGCGGTAGTGCCGCCGCGGCTCCGCAATAGTGCCGCTTCGGCGCCTCCACGCGCCAAAGCGGAACTATGGCGGAGCCGCAGCGGCAATTTCTCTCAGATCAAGCCTCTACGAATACGACGTCGAATGAGCTGCGCATCCCAGTAGGGATTCAGGAAGCCGACTCCTTATCTTTGTCTAATAGTGGACACTCTTACCCAGAGGTTTATCGTTGACGAATCCGTCAAAGGTAACGCAAAGCAGTCAAGTGAAAGGAAAACTGCAATGTGGCTCTATACTATCAAGTATAAGCCATAATACTAATTAACCCCACTATTCATACCCGCTCCCCAGCGTACCCGCTTTGGTGGAGCGGGGTAATGTTGGCGCCAACTGTGCCACGCACGCTGAACTCTGAATACGTGCTTTAACTCACTGCAACGCAGATGGCACAAAACTCAGTTGAGAGTTAGAGAGATTCTTGGCGCAGTGAAGCGCCTTCAAAGGTGACTTGAAGTCACCTTCAAGGATCGGCCCCGAAATGCCGAGTGAGCACTCATTGCGAAGGAGCGCCTTTTATACCCTTCGGTTAGTTTTTTCTGAGCATGAGACTGATACCAGAAAAGAACTCGTCAATGATTGACAAGTTGAATTAAAAAATTTGAGCGGGCGGAGCGCTGGCTATCAAAGCGGTGGCGGGCGGATCGCTGGCTATCAAAGCACTGGCGGGCGGATCGCTGGCTGGTTGCGGGCGGATCGCTGCATCTCATAGCTTAGCGGGCGGATCGCTGGCTATCAAAGCCCTTGCGAGCGGATCGCTGGCAGGTTGCGAGCGGATCACCGCTATAGAGCTCGCCGGCGATCCACCCGCTAGCGTGATCAACTTTCCCAGGTGCCGCTATCCGCCCGCCAAAACGCAGCGATCCGCCCGCGGAGACAATGAGAGGCAGCGATCCGCCCGCAACTTGCTGCCGTACCGCCCGCAGAGGCCTTGATTGCCAGCGGTCAGTCCGCACCTATTGTCTGAGTATACTCTAACGGCACAGGTGCGCGGTACGGGCGTGACTTTAAGCTCTGTGGAGTAGTACAGTGTTCAAACCAGCAGTTATCCCACAATCAGTGTCAAAATATGTACACTAAGGAACGGAAAGCTCGCTCCGACTGCACTACGTACTCCTTGCACCGACATAGATATGTATTGAGCTTCTAATAGAGTAATCGAGCTTTTTTTGCCTTGGAAAAGGAAGATTCGATGAACATTTGTCATCTCACTTATAATCTGCATTTCTTAAACGTCTATACTTTTTGCTCTGGCCAACTGTAAGGTTTTGAAAATTCAATGAAAGAAGCATAGATCACTCAAAAAATGTTTAAAAAAGTTGAATGTTTTGAAAAATTTCGTTTAGTGTACGCTGAACACCCTTTATTGATTTTTGGAAATTTTCTGTTTTCTGTTTTCTGTTTTCTGCCCATTTTTGGAGATTTTTTTCTGTTTTCTGTCAAACTAGATTTTCTGTTTTCTGTTTCCAAAAATATTTTTTCCGCACATCCCTGGTCTCCACAGCCGTAGCAGAAAAAGCAGTTTTCGTGCTCCACGGCTAATTTAGTATATAAACCCACGATTTTGAGGTACCCTTCAAAGTAAAGGTATCGAGTTCAAATTGGAATAGGAGCGACCTGCATCCATTTCCAGCCTCCTGTCCAAAAATGAGCTCCCTAGCTCAATTTTAAGTGTACCAACAAGATCGTGTACGCCGTCTGAAAAAAAAAGAGATTAACAACAAAAACGCGCGGTCTTTCAATTTTTACTCGAAAACCAGTGAACCGTTCTAAACCATTTTTGGGCACAAATACCAATTTCTTGCGCTCTCTTTAATGCAATTTAGCTCTAATTTCTACGTTCACTCTCAACTGAGATTTCGAAAAAGGGGTTGCGCGCGGGGCCGATTCAAAACCAAATCTGGTGCGCGCTTCGCGCGCACCACAATTTATATTACATGTATATTAATTGAGGCCTTTTATATTACATGTAATATGTTTTCATTTTTCTGAGAAAGGATCACTGTAGTACTCACATCCATAAAGAAGGCATTCGCGAAAAGATATATAGCTTTAAAGGTTCGCCTTCAGTTCCGTATTTTCCATGAAGTGCAGAAGTTCTAGCTTCCTATGTAACAAACACGCTTCGAAAAAAGGCAAGAATCGCCTTGCTCTCGAGCTATGTAGAGCCTTACTTGCTCTATGTAGTTGTCTTCTGAGAACTGGACTGAGAATGAGAATATGCTATACACAATTTGATTCACAAGTTACATATATACAGTGAAAATTTCGTAACCCTTTTCTACGATTACATGGGGCGATTTTCAGCTTCAATATATATTAACGAGGGTTTGAAATTTCAAGTTGAGGAAAACTGTTCAAGTGACGTGAACTGGCAATTCGTCTCGAAAGAAACGAAAAAAAACTCATTGCGCATTCTATTTGAAGTATAGAGGGTCCTATCTGATGAATCACAGCAGCAATAGGAAATAAATCTCGGGAGCGATTGGTGAGAGTGTTATTTTCCATTCAAAACGAACTCTCGTTATTGTACGAACCATGTTCAACGAAAAATGTCAGATGAGCTAGTCATGAGAACCGCGACTCATGACTGAATAATAAACTTTCAAACCTACTGAACCTAGAAGGCTATAAAATCCAAAAACCAGCTCTAGGGACTGAAATTAGTCACAGAATTCGTCCCTTTCATCATAGGGTATTAAAAACTGAAACGTCGGTGACGTTGCAGATATGCACGAGCATAGTTTTTAAAGCTGCTAAAGTGAAATGATATCAAAAGGGCATTCAGATTTATAAATATGTGTAGCAGGAAATAAGACAAAAAAATTCTCCCAAACCACTCTGAGAAAACACAATGAGGGAGTCATAAACACGCTGTGGAACGCGAAAAACTCCGGCGAATCGAAATCGAAATCGATCGCGAGAAGGGAATTATGTAATTTTGAGCCGAAAAAAGTAACCTTGACGTCGGACAGAATTACGCGATTTAAAGGCGGATCAAAGCGTGACGAACACAACGAGAGAGCGCCTCGGAGATTGAGGTTGGGCCAAGGCTGGGGACAAGTAACGAAAGAACAGGAAGGATTACTTCGGTATGAGACAAATGACAGGGAGAAAAAAACTATCGTCTACTAAACCAGTTTCCAGATGTTGTATCACGGAGGACGAAGAGTGGATGGCGAATTCCTTGCCCAAATTCCTATGTACCTTGACAAAAAAGCCTTGTCACTCGTCAGTTGAATTGGATTTGATTGCAATAGGAGAAAAAAGTGCTTCGTATTGTTCCTTCCTTTGTGAGAGAATCTTTGTACTGACACGAATGTTCTAGCATTCGTCGAGTTTTGGGATAAAAGAGAGACTTTATAAAGAAGCCGCGACCATTTTTAGTCAGGATGCTGAAAACGCTCTGGAATGTGGGCGAAACAAGCCAGACCATACCATTTCCACCTAAAAACTTCGCGCGCACGTAGTTTTCCTTCGATTTTTCATTTTCAAGTCAATCTACTGATCCAGGCTGAGACGATTTACAAAGCTTGCCCTTCCAAGATTTTTGTGACGTCAAATTCATAGCCACCTGAAAATGGCCCTGGACCCAAAAAGGCGGAGTAGGTAGTAGTGTACGATAGGTGGAAACATGGAAAGAACATCATACATGGAAAGACCATCGAAAACGCTTATAGAGCAAACCTTGAAAATGTCGGAACGCCGACCAAAAATGTAAAAAAAAACTCCGAAAGCAATAACAGGGAAAAATTCGAACCTACTTTTCTGAACTGTTTCTTTTCACAAATGTGGGGTTTCCGGAACTTTTCGCTGATTTCCTCAACGAGACAGACTTGAATGCAGAAAAAAAAAACATGACGAAAAACAGCGTCGATCTCAAAGGTGGAATATACGCTTGCAAAAGTGGTCGACGCTAGCAGGCTCGTGCAGACTATTTCAGACCGCTTAGCCAGCTAGAGGCGCTAAAAAAGAGTCCAATTCACTGTATTTTAGTGATCCTGAGTGAGCATCCGGAAGCGTGAAACCACGCTCATTTTCTTGCTGAACCTGCCTCCTCAGTACAATCACTGTCAGACTGATTACTGAAATGCGGTCGTTTAGGCTCGCTTTTCACCCTTCAAACGGCGAAGGCGTCCTAGTACAGGTTGTACTGACTTCGCCATCGCAACCAAGTTAACGAGCGCGTTTGCCGTCTTCGAAACCTAGGTACGCGCAAAAAATTCTGATATTTTATTTGTGTTTCCGTACAGCTAGGCCTCTGTAGTGAACGAAAATGCCATAAAAACCAGAAATGTCTTCAACTGCACAGGAAAGCCAGTTTGAACACTCTGTGTAATAGGATTAGAAGTTTGGGCCAAAATAGCATATAAAATTTCTGAGCCTTTGGTGTTAAATTGCTGAGAAGTTATGACTCTGCAAGGGCGAAAACTCATCATCTCGTGAACTGTCACGGTGAGCGTTAACTATTTATGGATGAAAAAATGAGAAAAGAAGATTTAGTGTGGACCTGCATGAGCAGCTACAGATGACGGCGCTAAGCCAACGAGGGGAATGTAAGAGAGGAGCGCGAGTTGAGGTCGTCCACTTCACTCGGAGCCGTAATCGGATTGCGCACGATGCACGTGCCTATTCAGATCCATGGCTGTAAGCCTTTGATCCGAGCCGACCACTGGCAACTTCGCCCTCCCTCCCTTCTCAATCACCCTTTCGTCACCCTCGTCCTAGCCTCAATTAGGGCATTTAGTCAACGAGAGTCAGCGATGATGCTTCCGCAAAAGCTGCATCCGCTCAGAAAAAGTCCGAGGCATTTTGGTCAATCAGCAAAAATGCAATAATCCTCTCGTTTCATCAAATTGTCCAGTGCACGAAATATCGTTAGATGACGGAATGGTGGTGTTCCATGCGAAATGCACAATATTTGACAGAAACATTACGGACGATAGACAAGAATTATTCGAAACTTTGCAAAACGTTTCAGCAAGCCTTGTGTTACATAGTTAGTGGCTGAGAAATGTGAATATTACATCGATAAATAAACAACGGTAGGCCCATTTCATCCCTATGAAGTATTAAGCCATGTTTTGACTGCAGGTGGTCGCTGCAGCCATGCGAGGGACGACTGTTCCCTTTTCATCGCGCGCAATGAAAAGGCGCTCCAATTGTGATCGCTTCGTGGCAGACGTCCAACATCGCTGGGTCGCGGCGACGAAAACCTATGTTTTACTGCTTCGCTGATGGAGGAACGATTCTCGATAGTCGCTAATCAACGCCATTATGGCAGCGATGGAGCGATTGCCAGCGAATGACACGTTTCGTCTAGTGAACGTTGACCCTTTCACATGATAAGATCAGTGTTTACGAGTCGAAAGGTGTTATTGATGACTACCAGCCATTAATTTCACTGATTGATTGAAGTTTTTCTATCATCCGTGAGGCTATGCACTATGAACAGAATCGCTGCCTCTGCCAGATGGCTGCAGCAGCGGGTGCAAAATCGCTGTGATGAAGAACAGCAGCGATGCAGTCAAAACATGGCTTTAGACAAAATAAAACCTAGTTTTGAGATGACCCTAACTAGAAGAAAGATGATACTCCTGCCAAGACCAATATTGAACGTCTTACCGGAGAAGTGGCAATTCCTACCGTTCCTATGGGTAGTGTCCAATAATGTCCAATAAATTTTAACACTTAAGAGACCGCGCGCTCCACGGCTGATCGTCACGGCGGACCAGCGTGCTCCACGGCTAATCGTTTCAGTGGGTGACATGTGCGGACACGCGGTTCGCTGGGGACACAAAGTCATCCTCGGGGCGAGATTCCAACAAAAACTGGAACGTCGACCTAAGGCTATCCTCCGGGAGCCGACAGAAAATCCATCGAAATTATTGAGGCGTGCATCAGATTCTTGTTCAGCACCTGGAATAACTCACGAGGCGATGTTTCGGGAAAAGCTGAAACGTTGACATATGTACTACGATACGCTACTTTTCCGGAAATCGACTTGTGGACATCAAGTTTGTAAGCAGCAGTCCTTATATGTAACTCCTCTTTGCGATGCCTGGTATTACTTCTTCCGGACCACAGGAGTTCGAAAATGCGACTAGCGTCAACTCGAGATGATCGTATAAGGGACCTTCAGAATGCCTGATCGCTGTGATGGTAAATAGACTTCGATATGAAGAGCCAGTCCGTATTCATGAAAGATTCGACTTCTTGGAATTAAAAAATTAGTAGCGTGAACACGCGGTTGACAACTTCTTGTTGAAATTGTTGAAATTCTTGTTACGTTCCATCACATCTTGTGTTAGCAGAAATTTCGCCAAACCACTATTCGTTGGATTTATTTTTGAGCGCAACTTAATAATGCTCTGACGAATGTTGCCAAGATGGATTCGTTGAAGAGTCCTGCATGAGACCTAGCAAAAAGTTAATAGATTTTCTTAAACGTTGAGCAGTCAGTTGAAGAAAAACCAGAGTAATCCAAAAGTGGATTCTGCTTGTGGCTCACTCGGTTTCGGAGGATCGGGAAGGTTCACCCGAAGTGAATTATGAGGGATTCGAGTGACGAATCGACTCTTTTTTTGTTTACTCTAGGACCAGAAGAGGTCATTGCTCAACCTGAGCGATTGGTGTCAGACAATAAGCAATGAATAAGGGTTCTTTTTCCACTACGTTTTAAGGTATCTTTCCAACTATTCACGCAGTATTCGAAATTCCTCCATACATATGCTTTAGTCAGTTTGTTCCAGACCACATGGAACCACTCTCAAGAAAAAGCAATCGCGTGTTCCGCACCACATTAATCAATTAGCAGGGACCAGTGTGACCGTTGCATTTACTAAATTACAATAATAGTGGGCAATTTTCTAGCGTTAGCAATGTAAAGTTGTGTAAGAGATACATAGATTGCAACATCATTTCCTCGGTTCGAATCATCGTGAAGTGCAAGTGCTGATTTGATTTGGGGAGGTTCGGAATTCCAGCGGTTGGATGACTGCGGCATTTGAAGCACTTTGGAGGATCCGAGACCCCCACTGTTGGAAGATTTTCGGTCGAGAAAGAACCTTTTTTTCATAAAAATTTTCCATTCGTTCTTACTGAATTCTTTACTCTTATCCGATCGTTTCCATTGTGAATGTGAAATGTTTGCTAACGTTGGGCTCCATAACGCAAGGGGTAGAATATAGTACATAGTCCCTTCAACTTTGCGAATTTTTCGTTAAATTTTGAAAAATTAAAATTTCCTTCATATTTTTTCCCAACGATTTTAGGGCACCAAACTTTACTGTTGAGTGTGAAGGACGCTGCCTTATTCTTTTGTTAATAATCAACCCTTTCTTAAAAAATGCAAAATTTGTAAGAATCGAACTTCCGAACAAGTGGTCAAAAACTGACAATTATCATAAGATGAGGCACCGTTCATAATGCTCATATGCAGTTTATTTCCCTGATTCCGTTGGATAATGAAGATGCGACAGAAATTTTCATTAAATGGAAAGTTTCCCCAAGATGCAAAGTTTGACGGATTGAAAAAAATACGCGGATCCGTTTTTGTACTTCTCTGACCCTTACAGACTGCATATTCTACGAATTCAAACAGCCCTAATTGATAGAATGAAGAGAAAGGGGGCATTTGAAGATTTTCGGTGCCCAAAAACATAATCTACATTTTGATGTAAAATTCACAGCGGGTCGAGTTTTTCGGGTAGCGACAAACGTCGGTAGTTAGGGGAAGAGTTGAGCTTTCGATTGGTAGATACCTTGCTTGATCCAAGGATCACAGATTGATGAAGGAAAGCGCGCTGACCTTCATTTGGTGCAGGACTTTCTTGACAGCCTACTCCAAAAATGATATTTCCACAAGAAATGCATTATATTCGGATAAAGTTGGCAAAAAAGAGGATCAGAGAATAAATCAATCCGACACAAATTGTCCCCTCAGAAAAGATGGGGAGAATTGATATGATACGTACAGATTGAAATGACGAGCAGATGGTGACGGGAAGCAATTCAGATTTCGGTGGGAACTGTAGAGGTATGAACAGAGGGTAATCCACGTCTCGATGAGACAATGGGGTGTGATAACGAGCAACGCTGATAACGCCGATGTTTTTCTTGTCGCGAAGGCATCACAGGCGACGGAAAGCATGTTTTTGACAGAGGTTGGGGGGGGGGGTGGAGACTGGAGAGGGTTAACAAATCTGTGACTGCAGCTAACCTCTAACAGTCTGCAATGATGAAATGTTGAAAATATGTCATCGTGTCAAAGTTCAACTAAAGATATGGTCGGTTACCAAAGCTATAAATGTTTGAAAGCGAAACCAGAAAAACTCTGTTTGGAAAAATTGCACAAGTGTGTACTAGAAGTCGTCCAAACCCATTCAGCACAGCATTCACAGCTCAGAATTTACACGAAAACAATGCCGCCTTTTTATAATTGATCATTCGATTAATGTATTCTTGGATATTTCTATCTGAAAATTTTATGGGAGCTATTACTAATAAAATGAATTAGCGATTTTTGAGTCTAGTCTAGAGCAAAACTAAGGCGATTTTTCTAACTGTGAGGTGTTAGGAATCACCTCGCTTACAATTGATTGAAAGCGGACAGATTCCACTATAATGTGAGTTAAGCCTGAGATTTTCACATTGAAGTTTTAGTTTCTCATTGAAATATAGACTTTTCTGCTATAGGGCGGAGCGCTCATTCAAAGGCAGTGTCCACGATAAAAATCGTTTTTCTGTTTTTCAGCCTATCTTGAAAACGGTCCCATGCTGATTCCAACGATGTCTCTGAAATCGTACACGACCTTCTGGGAACGGAGTTATGGTCCCTCAAAAATTGAGCTAGAGAAGCATGGTGGACGAGTTTTCCGAGGCTTGTAACTTCCGTCTTTTGTCGCCGATGTATGCGAGCTGACCTGAGTAAAGAGAGAAGTCGAGAATGAAGGAAAGAACGGGGCCAATATTCGGAAACCATCGCTCATCTCACGATTTCAAGCTTTCATTCGTTCACGTCGGTGGGCGGGCAATGCGCTTTTGGGGTTTGCCTTGCGCTCAAAGTGGCAACTTCGGGCTCTTTTGGGGCTCTTCCTGGCTCGTTTTCATGCGTTCTTTCGACGTTGAAGTTACAGTGTGCCCCTCCACTACCCATTACTAGTGGAAATTCAAACACTTTTTTTCATCGTGAACACTGCCTTTAAAGGCATCGTCCACGCCAAAAACCATATAACCATATATTATTTTATGATTTTTTTGTATAGCTTAGCCTCTGTAAGGGACGAAAATGTTGAAAGAGCCGCTGAAAAACCTTTATTCATGAAGTAAAACCAGTTTGAACACATTGCTAGATTGGATTTGAATTTCGCGCCAAAATCGCTTTTGAAGTTTTTCTGCGTTCAGAGGCCTGGTCACTGTAATTTTTGACGTTTTCCTGCATGAGGAGTCCGTGCCATAAATGTTTCCCATGTTGTTGGACGGTCGCACCAAAATTCAATAAAAAAGTGCTAGATGATCGACCAAAAAGTGCTGGATGATCGACCTGTCCCCAGAGCAGTTTTCAGGTGGTCGTAATTTTTGAGTGCTCATTTTCAGAGCCTCAAGTTTTGTGGGTGATGTCAGCTGACGCACGATGTCTTTAAAGGCAGCGTACGCGCAAAAAGCCGTATTAAACTTTTTTACTATTTTGCGCAGGTACATCCATAGACCTACCAGGTCGTGATATTTAGCAATTAAGCCACACAGAACACCCAAGTTGCCGAGAGAAACTCATTCAAAAACATCTTGTTGTGTCTTGTGTAGTACACAAACGTCAGAAAATTTAATGTCTGAAATGATTTAGTCCCCTTAAAGGCAGCAAACGCGCTCGTAAACGTAATTGAGATAACTACGGAATTAGAATGGTATGGCACAGAGCACAACGCCTACGCATTTTGAAGCGTCAAAAACGACCCACAATGACGCTACACGAGTGAGAAGTTGGCCCCGCCCCTGTATCTGCTCGCCCCCTGTATTTCCGTCTTGCTCCAGAACAGGGATGCTGGGCCATTCCCACCATCGGCGACGTTTGTGGGTGGTGGAATAGGTACGATAGGTAAACCACACACATCGACGACGGTATTGATGGCCCAGCGCCCCTGTTTTGAAGGAAGGACATATACAGGGGCGGCATCTATGAACGCAGCGAACGGTGTCAGGAGCCGCTCCGCGTGCCACGCGCGCAGCGTCGAGCAACGGGGCGGGCCCGAATTCCGTGGCGTGTATTGATGTGCCTGATTTTCGGGGCCGCCCCGTTGCTCGACGCTGCGCGCATGGCACGCGGAGCGGCTCCCTGACACCGTTCGCTGCGTTCATGCATGCCGCCCCAGGTGGCAGGCAGATACAGGGGCGGGGCCAACTTTTCACTCGTGCAGCGTCATTGTGGGTCGTTTTTGACGCTTCAAAATGCGTGGGCGTTGTGCTCTGAGCCATACCATTCTATTTCTGTAGTTATCTCAACCACGTTTATGAGCGTGAATGCTGCCTTTGACTTCTTAGGTTGCATTAATCTTTCTGATGTCAAAAAATTCTCAAAAAAAAAAGAAACTCTCAACGCACAAGTTTGGATGCTAGGATTTCTCAAAATGAAGAATATAGAATTTTGGAGATGTCCGGCCTGTCGGAGCCAGTCGTAGTGCTTCTGTTCCTCATGATAGACTATCAACCGAGAAAACGCCTTTTCAGACCATGAAGCAGTTTTCACGGGGCTATAGCATTATGAATACCAAACATTGACGTTTTAAGCTTCGCTAACTACCTCCTCTTGGTTAATAAATTGGACTGAGAAGAAAAACCCAAAACTAATTTTCTAAAGGCATCAGACACGCTCAAAAATAATATCGATTTTATGACATAAATCGAAGGTTTGGAGCAGGGAGTATGGGGGACCAATGAAAAAAAAACTCTGGAAACTGTATGCTAACAGAGAAATAACTGCTGTTTTTGTTTTCGGTTGAAAATGGACGAGTTCTGGCCCGCTTGAGACAGCGAATATTAGCGACAAAACGGTTGAGATAGCGAAGCCCATAGACTATTACAGCTTGTACTAGAACGCTCACCCCGTTGAAAGCATCAAAATCCAGCCGAAGCGACCGTATTCGAACAATCAGTCTGCCCGAGTTTGTATTTGGGGTCGGGGTTGGCGAAGCTCATGGGCAGGGTTGACGAAATTTTTCGTCATGCATTGCTCAAATTTAGTAGTTTGGACTCGTTTTTGATGCTCCTAAGGACGCGAGCCTTCTATTAGAGGCCATACGACCCCAGTAAGGTAGTTAACTCAACAACTTTATCGAGCGTATTTGTTGCCTTTAATAATGATTACTCACTTTTGTTTACAAAGCCTCCAAAGACTCCTAAGAAAGCATTACAAATGTATAAATTATCTCCCATAATAAAAAATATATATCTAAATGACTACGCATAAAACATTTGCTAACCA